>APFE030305698.1:167620-202047 GCA_000404065.3 Pinus taeda
TATATGAGATACTTATTTATTCATGATATTTTGGACATCTATTGATATTATGCATTGTTTGGACATGCCTTTACCCAATATTAATGAAAAATGGTTTTTTTAATTCAATATGTGTATATTTTTATTTAATGAATTCAACGATTTTTTGCCGATTTTTTCCCGATCCGATTAAAACTCTTCGCTCTTTTGCCTCGCCGATTTATTGCCGATTCCGAGTCTAGTAACATTGCTACATATCATCAAAATCATTGCCTATATTAGGATCCTTCATCATCAATATCACCCTCTAAGCATTAAAATAAGATAGAAAAAGCTTAACATGTCAAATCAAGATTTTGTTGAGTGGTGGGTACATTTTTACTAGGGTCATGATAGAGGATTTCAATTTTCAACAATCACTGCCACAATATCAAGGTATATAGAGGGTTTGGTGCTCTTGATTAGATACTAGTTCCATACCCTTATACATGACAAAATCAAATGGAAACATTGCAATCCCCCAAATCGTGAAATCTTGAAAACTGTCAAGTTTGTTGGATTTTGAGTGGGATCTAAGATTCTACTTTCTCCATATGAAATATAATGAGGTTGGTGATGGGCCTCTAAATTAGACATAAATTAAGGCCCATGCCTCTAAATTAAACATAAATTAAGGCCTATGACTATCTTTCAGCACATTAAACCTCTCTTCTTGCAGTAGATAATGTATTTTTAACTTTAATATATTCATTAGGAAGGTTTATGAATAATTGCATATTTGTGCCTAATATTATTTATTTTTGTGAAATATTTTGAGAATATTGGGCATATTATGAAGATTTGGAGGAGGAGATAATTTAGGGACTTGTTCCCTACTACAGGAGGATCAATAATAAATAATAAATCAACAAGATATTATGGAATTATGACACAAATTGTGGAACTCCAATGATTGAGAAAATCTAGGAATGTGTTCCTAGCCATTTAATGCAGATTCCTAGTGTTGGGGACCAGATCCACTAATCAAGGGATTTTGGTGGGGAAAGCCTTCTCCATTCATGGGGAATGTTTTCTAATCATTTTGTATAAGTACCAAGTTGAATTTGCCTTTAGGGAGAGATTTTCATTAGTGTTATTGTGGAGAGAACTTGTATTTTTGTAGCTCCATTGTATTTTCTTGTAGGGATATAATTCTATTGATGAAAATAAGGAAGATTGGTGTCATGTTCAACTTCTAAATCTTGTTCTCCTCCATAAGTCTTTGAGTTTCCTTGGGCTTGGCCATCCCAGGAGCTTCAAAGCCCTTTTGTATCATTTTCTTTCCTTCTTTTCACTTCTTATTCACATGCATTTTTTGTTTTTATTTATTTTCACTTTTGCATTTAGTATTAATGATTTCTTATTGTAGGATTGAGTTAAATAGTTTATGTAAGTTCTTTTGCAGGATCACAAGCATCATTTCATCCTTGGAAAAGCTTTGGAAGGTCATAGTAATCACTATGCTGTTTGGATTAACTTTCTTATTCTCAAATCTAGATTTCTGGAACTCCTTTGTGGCAAAGAACAGTAAGTTTCTGCTATTTTTTAGAGCATGCTAACGAGCTTCAATCGAGTTGGTTTCACTTGCATTAGATCACAAAAACATTCTAGTTCATAACAAAAATTATCCCATTGCGTTTGCACTTGATTAGGTTAGGCATTTTTTAGATTTACTAGCTCACTAATTCTCGAATTTCTAGATTTTCGACTAGTAATGTTTTAACAGAGGTCTTTTTGAGTGATTCCACTTGGAATGGGGACCTAAGACATCTTAGTTAATAACAAAATTTGTTCCATCCAATTTGGATTTGATTTGCTTGGTCATTCGATGAATTATAATTTCGTATAGTAAATCTGTAGCATCCTGTAGGAAAATCTGTTTTGAGCCCGAATTGAGAAAAATCATCATTGAAGCTGGGATTAGGCCTCTACTTGACCTCTATGCCATCAAGACCATTTTAACCCTCTTGCTCCACACTTGTCTCCCCTACCAAAGCTCAAGGAGAAATTAGCATCTGCATTTATAAAACAAAAAGATTTAAAAAAATGAGTTCTTTTATATATTACACATGCACACAACAGTTAGTACTCTCTAGATCAGATTTCATGTTCAGTTAGTTTAAATCATTACATGTGATAAATAGGGCTAAGCTAGGTTTCTTTCAGATTTAGTTCATGATCTTTATGCAATTACAATAGATTTCTTTCCTTGTACTTTCTTTCTTGCAATAGGTTAAGGTTCCATTTCAAACATTTCATTTTCTGCAATTAGTTTAGGATTTGACTTCAGTACATGCACTCCATTACATCATGACAGCAAAGCAAGAACACATTGTATGTTGCACATATAGTATCGATACCTTTTAAGTTTGTACGGACTCTGGGTTGATAATTAAAGTCGGTAGCCTTGGGAGTTGCAACATTCTTGTTGCAATATCGAGGCTCATCACTTTTTGGCACCGTTGCCGGGGAGGTGTCAAAGTATGCATTGTTTTCTTCCCTAGTTGATTCATTTCTTTTTCCTTTTTGCAAAAACAAAAAATATTTTCATTAGACATATTTAATTTCAAAAATAGAAAAGTGCATTGCATTAGTGTTTTCATTCAATCATAAAAGCAAAAACAAAAAATCTCCAACACCAATCCACCCCCCCATTTGATCACGTGGTGCAATAAGAGCCACATCACAATTCACTTTTGCAGGTAGAAGAAGAAGATGACAAAGAATGTAGAAGAAATTGATGGAGATGATGACAATGAGGAAGATCCTCTCGGATTTCCAATTCAAGATACTGATGGTAGTGTGCACATGAAGAACATCCCTCCATATTTTCTTCCAAAATTTCATGGTCTAAGGTCAGAGGATCTGGAAACCTTTCTCTTTCTCTTTGAATTTGAAATTGTTTGTAGATCTTATGGTTACTTATTAAAAACTCAAAAGTTGAGATTGTTTCCGACAATATTGAAGGATAGAGCTCTTAAATGGTTCATGAGTTTAGGGACTAATTCAATAAGATCATGGAATGATATGCAAAAGATATTTCTAGAAAAGTATAAAGATCATGATCTTAAAGAAGAAATCTTTAGAATGAATCAAAAGGAAGATGAGAGCCTAGAGGATCTAATAGAGAGGTTCATATACAATGTTAAGAGGAGAAAATTATATCGTTCAGGATCTGACACACTAAAAACCCTCTTACTTAGAACAATTAGGGATGAGTGGATTGATCTCCTTGATCTCATGAGTAGAGGTGATGTATACCAATTATCATTTGAGGAAATTTGTGAAACATGCAAAACGCACATCAATAGGAAGGGCAAGAGTAGGTAAATCAGCGTCAAGATCAGTAAGTCAAGTTAAATTTGGAAATTTGTTTGATGATTTTAAAACATAAATTCTTAGCAATCTAACCAAACAAGTAGAAATGTTAAGAATGCAAGATGAAGTAAAATAAGATGTTGATATTTGTGTTGTCCATGCAGAATCACATGATGTTAAACATTGTCCATCATTACCAAGGTTGAAGGAAGTTTACCAAGAGGACAATGAAGCAAGTCAATTGCCAATGCAGCTATGTTATGTAGCTACAAGAGGACCATGGCAACCTGTTCAACCTAGTATGATGCAAGAACCTAATTCACAATTTCAAGCTTATGCACATCCATCTCAAAGTAATTGGAACACACCCTTTCCTTGGCAACATTGGCCATCTCAACCCCAAAACCAATGTTGGCAACAAGGTTGGCAAGGAACTTATGGGAGTCATCCACAATATTCTCAATATTTCCTTCAATATCCTCCATACCCAACTCCATGTTATCCCTACCATTCATCTCCACCACAACCACAACCCCAACCACATCCATCTCAAATATACACTCCCACTCAACTACATGTACCACCATTTCCAAACCCACACATTGCAGTAGCTCAGCCCACTTACAATGCTGAGGTACAACACTTCCAAACATCTCCTCTTGAGCTCAATGGTATTCACCATAGCAGAGGAAGAGTATTACAAAAAAGAGATTCTCTTGATATCATTGAAGGAATACATCCAGAAGAAGAAGATTCGAAAGAGAAGATCAAAGAATCATGGGTTGCACTTGATAAAGAGCAGACATCAAAATCAGAGATTGAGAAAGCTCTCTCATGGTTACCATCAAATCCTCCATGTATTCAAGAGAACAATTAGCAAAAAGAAGAAGATTTGAAGGTCATGGTAGAAGACATGAAGAATGATCCAAACAAGCAAGAAAACCAAGAACATCAAAGTTATATTGAGGTTTGGTTCCAGACAGTCACTAAGTTGCAACAATAATCTCTTCTTCAATTGTGCTTGATAACATCAAAGTCAAAGCATTTGATCACTCAAATTCAGGTACATGTTAAAGCATACATTTCAAGCCTACACATCATTTTGTCTGTCATCTTGATGTACACATGGCTCCATTGGAAGTATTTTTATACTTGAAAGTGATTTTGTTTTTCAAGTAGGGTAGGGTAGAGAAGAAAAAAAAAATGAAAAATAAGAGAAAAATAAAAATCTCAGGTGAAAACCTCCTTGGAGGCGTCTCAGATTGGCTCATTGATTGAAATCCTCCATGAGGCGGTGAATGGGTTGGAAAAAAGAAAAGAAAAGAAAAGAAAAGATCCTAGGTAAAAACCTCATTTGAGGCGCCTAGGCAGACCTACTAGTTGAAAACCTCCTTAAGGCGACTAGTAGGCCTAGAAGAAGAAAAAAAAGAGAAAAAGAAAAAATCCTTTCTCCATGTATCTCTTTGATGAATGTAGGTGCTCTCCAATATCTACAAGAAACAAATACAAGTTGGCACCAAAGAAAAGAAAAAATAGGTCAAACCTAGTCAAAAGAAGTCAAATTTTGACTTTCTCCTCTGCTCAAATGCTTCAACAAGGCCAAGGCCATTCCAATCCATCACCCTCATCTATTTCCACCATCCACCCATCATTCTCAAGCTTCTACCATTAAATTTGCTTGCTGTCCTAAAAAACTACTAGATGCTCTGTTTTATTATAGGAAACAAAAATACATAGAGCAGAAATTTGTTTTTGCCATACCTTGAAAACTATGCATCCATTTGCTAAGCTATTTTAGGGGGAGATGCATATGGATGATGGTAACATGCTCAAGTAATTTCAGAAAATTCCAGTGCACAGTTTTCGAGAAATCAACCTCCATCATCTACAACCTTTTTTGCATTTTCCCGATATCTGTGCATCCATTTAAAAAGCTGTTTCATGGGGAGATGCATATGGATGATGGTAACATGCCCAATCAATTTCAGTGCACGGTTTCCATCACTTTCAACCACTTTTAGTTTTTCTCGAGATCCGTGCATCCATTGACTAGATTTTTGTTATGGGGAGGTGCATAATGATGATGACAACATGCTCAGGAAGTTTCAGGTCAATCCATTCTACCGTTTGGGAGATATGGACAAAACAAGTCGGCTACAAAAGGTTGTCTTGAAAACCTACAGGATTCCCTGAAAACCTACATGATCCTACAAGATACAGAACAACACCTACAGGATTAGCAGTGAGTAGTTTTAAAAGGGAGAAACAGAGGTTGGCTTCATCAAAGAGTGATAAGGAGGTAGGAGATGAACTTTCCCACATTTTTCCAAGTGAAAAGAATATAGAAAAGCCTTCTATTGTGTTGAAAAAGATTGCAGTTTAGGGGAATTGTATACACAAAATTTTCATCTAAATTTCCTCATCCATCAAATTTGATAAGGAGACATATACAACCCTCCACATCCATCAGAGAAACATGACAGGGGGATTTAACAAGAGGGAACCCACTAGCACAGTGAGGATTCATCAACATCACCATCCAGTACCTGCACATCAAGGAACAACATCAGAGAAAAAAAAGAGAAAAACACATGCAGCAAATACAAGCAAGGATTTCACTCTCCAACAAACAACATCTACAGAAAGGCCATCAGGGAGGTACAGGTATGCAATATTCTTGACCTCTTCTCTTGAGCATATTATAGTTAGAAATTTGCTGTCAATGCATGAGAGATGAGGTTTTATAAGCTAAGGATGGGTCAGCAGTCTTAGCCGCCTTCAACTAGTTAATTGCAGCTCACTACTTCACTCATGCAATGTTGAAAAGTCAAATTATGAAGGGTGACGATTTCAAGGAATGAGGACAACAGTTAAAAGAAGAAATTTTTGCAAAGACCAAGTCACCACAACACTCCAAACCCTCCATCCACTTCATATTCACTATCTATTCATCATTCATCCATCCCATTTCATTTTTGAAAAAAAAGAGAGCATCCTCTCCATTTTCACAAATCTACACTACTCCCTTTGAGCGCTAGCATCATCATCCAATCCCTCTTCATCATTTCTCATCACTCCCATATAGTTAGAAGACCTTGAAAGAGGAGGAATGACTACTACAGGAAGGCAGAATGTTGCTACAAGAAGGAACAAATGAACAAATTATGCTAAACCCCAAGATGGCAGAGCTTAAGAGAGACCTAATCAAAACAAAGAACTCCAAGGCCATTAGGCAGTCATCTAGGCCACAAGAGAGAAGAAGAAGGCAACAAAAGGAAATGAGGCATTCACCATCAAAACAAAACTCAAACTTGTTAAAATTGGCAACTAGGGCTAAACTCCATGTGGGTCATCTTATTTATGGCAGCTGATATTTTTCTTAGATCCCTTTCATTGAGAGGTGTAGGATTGATCTAAAGATCATCTGATTCGGATAAATATTCATGGAGTTATGAATTTATTTGTGTTATAAGACAATTCGTCAAAGTCGGCCAACAACTAAATAACACCCACATGTGCTCAACGTTTTAGTATAAAAGAAGATGACTTGAGAGTCATTTCACACACACTTTTCTCTTGATTTCTCTCCACTTGTCTTTGGTTTTAGTGTGAGAGAAATCTAGGAGTAAGAAGCCCTAAACGTTGGAGGAAAGGAGGCTGCCCTAGCCGCAGCAAAGAAGACAGGCCAGTGAAGCGATGGAAGGAACCTCTACGCTGTCCTAACGTTGACCTAAAGCTGCTCTAACGCTGACCTAAAGAAGCCCCAGCCGCAGTCCTAAGGATGCCCTAGTGCAATGCATACCTTGGAGAAAGCTCGTTGGAGGAGGATAAGCTGCAACATGAAGAGGCCAAGGTAATGAGGGATGTTCAACAATTCCTTACGCTGTCCCAACACTAAAGCCTAGCAGCAATTAAGAAGGCAGAGGAGATGATAGGACAGCGTGATGTGGAGGGGAACATGAGGCAACTACAGCGAGGAAAAGAAGGTAGCGTGGAGCCTTCTAAGATCTGTTTTGAGGGTTGGTTACCATTGCAAGAAGTCCGAGCATGTTCAGGGCTAAACGCAGGTCAAGATAAGTTAGTTGGGTAGCAAACGAGGTAAGGAGCTCTGTTTTGGAGAGAGTTGTAGGTGACAACAAGGCCTGTGGTAGGCCATAGGCCTAACTACCTCAAAACAAGGACAACGTGAAAGGGTTTGGGGTTGTACAGTGCTCAGAACAACAACACGAATGGAGAGAAGCCTTACTTGCCTAGGCCATAGAAATTAAGGGTTGCTTTGAGTGTGATGTGTGGGCCATAAAGCTACAACAAGGCTGCGTGGTAGGTCGCAGGCCATACCATCACAACAAGGGATGGCGTGGAGACTAAAGGCTGCCTAGGTGACTGTTTGAGGGTTGTGGAAACAACCTGAAGTGCCCTAACCAGTCTATATCACAACAGCAGCAATGGCATGGTGCATTGGGACAACAAGAAGGTATAACAAGGCTACAGTGGGACAACAAGGTACAACAATCCTAAACAATGGGATAGTATATGTGACAACAAGGTACAACAGTGCTAAACATTGGAACAAGCAGTGTGACAGCATGGTGCAATAATGGGACATGGGACAACAAGTACATGATGCAGTACAGTGATGGGTACAGTCATGATTAGTGAAGCATGATGAGATGCAACATAGTGATGATGGGTGCAACATGATGACGAGGTGCAGCACAATGATAGGTGAAGGAGTCACCTTGGAGAATCAGTTGAAGCAACATGTCTTCAATTGAGTTCAACTATCTCATATATTATTTTCTTAGAGATGATCTATGCTCTTATTTAGATAAGCCATAGTGTTGACTTATGTTGTAAATGTACTCTCTCTCTCTCTCTCTGCTGAACTATTGAAGAACAAATAAGAAGAATTGATCAAGGGTTTTCCCACATTGGGGTTTTTCCCTGGCTAGCGCCACATCTTGTGTCCTCTTGTCTTGGCTTGTCTTTTGCGATCTATGTTTATGTTCTATCTGCAATTTACTTTAATGTTGATGTGATTGCTAATCTAGAAAAGGTATTGAGCTAACTGTGAACATTGAAATAAATTGCTCTCAGCATAGAACATACCTAAAATTGACACAAACCAAATTAGAAAAAACGCCATGAAACCAAAACAAACAATCAGACCACGAATTTGCATCCAAAATTGCACTATGTACACATTTTATTAATGGAAAGAGGTGTACAACAAGGTGTTGGAATGACTGCGCCTTGGCTTGCTCTAGGCAAGCTAGCAAAACCCCAAAATGATCAATGAATCACCCTCCTCCAATCTACTGCTAATTCGGCCTAAGTATTGTGTTGTAGATGCCCAGAAATGTGTTGTTGCCTGTAATGATCTACTACTAGAGCGCTCTCCAATGTTCAGAAAAATCTGGGAAATTAATCCTGGCCTATAATCAAGAAACCCAGTATAACCAACGAAGGGTTTGGCCAAAGCTTAACCCCAGAAATTCGACCCTCTTGGGCTTCACTGGCTCTTTTGCTAGGCAAATCAACCGACTTGAACATTTTGAGCTGAATGCTCCAAAAATGTCTACAAACCCTGTTAGAAGGCTCTCCAAGCCTTCCCTCCAAGTTTCCTCCCACAAACGCCCATCACTCCTCAACTTCCCGAAGTGCCTCTAGCTAAGACTGTGCAAATCCTGAGTTGTTGTGGCTTTCTCTGTGGCTATAACTCGACTCACTATTGTTGGTACGATTTGGGATCAAGTATAACTCCCTCCTTGTGCTAGCACTCAAAGTCCACCAAAGCAAGGGTTGGGATTTTCACTCGAAAACACTCGGTGTGTTGAACAGCACATGCAGACTTGGCTCACTGCTCAAGCGTTCTATGTCAAAAGACAAATTCTAAAAATGATAGAAGATGACCAAAATGAGAGGCCCTCCTTCCTTTTGTTGATTTCCCTCCAAGGTTTCCCATGTGGGCCCACATCAAATTCCCCTCACCAATTTCGCTCCAATGAGAGCATACTCTCCATGTGTGTCGAAATTACCTTGTGGTGGCCCTCATGCTCCACCAAAGCTGCAATCTTTACATCAAACTCTAATGTTGGGGTGCTTCTCATGCCAAAAGTTGAATGTGGGTCCCCTATGTCCACTTCTCCTAAGATAAATAACGTAATATGCCAAACTTGAGCAAAAATTGATATTTGCTTAGTGAAACATTAAGTTGGAATATCACATATGAAGAGACATTTGCTCCAACAGCAAGATATACAACAATTCGATCATTAGTCTCTCTGGCAGCATCAATGGGATGGAACATCCACCAAATGGATGTCAACATTGCGTTTCTTAATGGCACAATAGATGAAGAAGTCCATACAAAACAACCCTTGGCATTCGAAGTTAAAGATAGGAAGGCATATGTTTGCAGATTGGAGAAAGCATTATACGGCCTCAAGCAAGCACCAAGGGCATGGTATGCTAGAATGGATGCATACCTACAAAGAATAGGCTTCACAAAAAGTTATGCTGATCCGAACCTTCATATCAAGGTTGTAGATGGAGAACTTGTAATCATTCTTCTGTATGTAGATGATCTTCTCTTGACAGGTGTAAAAGGTCAAATTGAAGAATGTAAGAAGCAAATAGCAACAGAATTTGATATGAAGGATCTTGGGCTAATGCATTACTATTTGGGACTAGAAGTCTGACAAGGATCTAATGAAGTCTATTTGGGTCAAGGAAAATATGTGATCAAGATGCTAAAAAGGTTTGACATGATGGATTGCAAATCTATGACTACTCCAATGATCACAAACTTGAAGAAACTAAGGAGTTTTGAATCTAGCCCTGTGGATCCTTCCAAGTATAGAAAACTTATTGGCTCATTGATGTACTTGGTGAATACTCGACCAGACATATGTTTTGTAGCAAATGTTCTCAGTCAATTGCGAGTGGAGTTGAAGCATGATCATTAGGTAGTAGCAAAACATATTTTGAGATATCTGCGAGGAACCATCCACTATTGTCTAAAGTGTGATAGAAGGAATGATGTCCAACTGATTGGATATACAGATTCTGACTAGGGAGGTAGTAAGCAATATGGAAGAAGCACTACAGGAGGATGTTTTAGCTTAGGATCCCCCATGGTCTTATGGATGAGTAGAAAGCAAGACATTGTTGCCTTCAGTAGTGTTGACGCTGAATACGTTGCAGCCTGTGAAGTAAGCATAGAAGCAGTATGGTTGGGGAAGTTGTTATCCGACTTGTTTGAAGGACCATTGAACCCTACAGTGATACTTTGTGATAACACCAGTTATATACGTTTGTCTGGGGATCCAATGTTTCATGGAAAGACAAAGCATATAAACAACAAGTATGACTACATACGAGAGCTAGTGCAAAATGGTGTGCTACAGCTATAGTATATCTCCACTGATGAGCAGGTAGCTGACATACCGACAAAGTCACTTCCCAACAAGAAGCTTGTATACTTAAGAGACGAGCTTGGGTTGGTTGATGTATCGTCCCTAATTGAGAGGGAGAGATAGACACATTATTCTTGTCTTCAATTGGAAGACAGAATAGAGGATTGGGTAATCATTTGGCATCTAATACTCTTTGAGGATGATATAGGGCATCCTAAATAAGAGCAGTCGTGGAGGACCGATATTATTTGAGGGTTGGCACCCCCCGATACGAATAGTCCCATGGAAGATCATACTCGGCGAACACTCGGGTAGAGTATGTACTTTGAGAGACAATGATTATGGTGTCTATACATCATTGATCTCGCCAACATAGTGCTCGGATCTCGTGGAGAGATAGAGTTGTTAGTCAAGGCCTTGCTATGTGACAATTTTGGTTGATATGATGCTATTCAGATTGGTTACCAATCCAACTCTTTTTATGAGATCTCTTCAGATTGAGAATGACCATGTACCTATTATGAATACCTCCCTAGTTAAGAGGGAGTGTTGAAAAATGTGTAACTAGGCTCGGTCTTCATAAGTATGAAATGTATTCTCATAAATTATAAAATGAAAGGAAATATTATTATTGGAGCATGGGTTTCATGCTCAAGTTCTTTTATTTTATAGGTCAAGCACCCATTGAGTGCTTCTAGGGTTTGTCCTAGGTTTAAGAGTCATTGTCATATATTCAAGACCATATGGGCACATTGTATCTTGTAAAGAAAATTTGTTTTGTCTTTAAAGTGTCGAAAGACCTCCAAGATCAAGTCGGCCTACATGAAGAGCCACGTCTACCCTTGAAGAAGCCGACAGAGAGAGAGGAACTCGTCCTCCATTAGGCACACTTATCTGATTCTATGTGAAGAAGAAGAAAGCAAAGGAAGTTGAAGAAGAAGGACGAATAAGAAGAAAAGGAAGTCAAAGTGCTTGGGTGAAGTCTCTATCTCTCTCACATGCAAGTCAAAGCCAGCGTTTTTGCGGTGGAGCTATGTTTGGTTCGATCTTAGAGGAAAGAGAGAAAGGAAGTCAAGCGAAGGCCACTTAGGGTGTATCACTAGCCCTAAGTCTCAAGGAAAGGCAAGCGAAGGGAGGGGGAGGCTATACGAAGGAGATCGAAGTCTCTAAGAGGAGCAGCAGCAGTTATCGGAATTTCAGTTCTTGCAGTAGGAGGCCGAGTTGATCTTGATCTTCAACGGTATTTGTCTAAGTCATTAGGTCATGGTATTCGTCAATTGAAGGATCTATAAGAAGAGAAAAATATTTAAAGGCTTTCCCCTCAAGAGGAGGGGTTTTGGCCCTGGCTTGCAGCCTATATATTGTGTCACTGTTCTTATTGTTTTGGTAGTTGTTTGATGAATCTCACATTGTAATAATAAGGAACAAAGCTAACAAGGTAAAAGATAACACAAACAGTGATCAAGTTAAAAGAGAATTAACAAACTCACTACCCTATTGAATTCTCAACAATTTCCACTCAAGAAAGGAAGAACTTGGCTCATCCAAGGGTAGATAGATCAAGGCATTGCCATCATCAGAGATATCAAGGCAATCTCCCTCTCTCTAAAGCAAAGGATTTCATCTCAAAAGGAAATCCTTATCCTTGAAGAAGATCATCCAAGAAGCATCAAGTCATCATCAAGAAGTCACCAATCATCATCAACAAAGGGATCAAGTTGAAGAGTTCATCTTCACTTGGAAAGTAAGTATCTTTATTTCTATAAATTAAATTTAGTAAAATGACTTCATTTTGCAAGGAGATCAACAAGTTGGTTGGGTCATTGAACTTCCTTGTATGGGAAAGGAGGATAGATTTAGTCCCCAAGGAAAATGAAATTATTGATCATGTCAATGGCAAAGTCTCCAAACCATCAAAAGGGAAAGCACAATCTAAATATTTGAAAAAGTATTTGAGGGCTCAAAGGATCTTTATAGAATCCATCAAGGATTCACTTATCCCATATGTAGCAGAGTTGGACACATCAAAAGTGATATATGATAAGCTAGCAGAATTATTCTCTGAAAGCACGACAAGAAAAAGCATATCACTGAGATGTGATCTATGCAAATTGAAAGCATCAAAGGATGAAGGGATATCTACATGTATCACAAAAGCATCTCTAAGAAGGAATCAACTTCAAGATCTAGGAGAGATGATATCTGATAAAGAAATGATTACCATTGTTCTAAATGCTTTAACTGATGAACAAGTAAACCTTGTATCAAGGGCCTATGAAGAGGAGAAAGTTATCCTATTTGGTCAACTACTAAAGATGGTCATCATCAAACCTAGGCAAGCTTCCCCCATTATTATGATTAATGGCATTTGGGTATCTCGGAATCCCTGGGCCACATGTTGGGGTACAAGGGTAGCTAGTAAAAGGGAAGCCCACACTTGGGTATATAATAATGCATAATAGGAGGGGACGAATCATGAGAAGTGAAGGGAGGCCGCGGGCAGGCCTTGATTATGGCCACGCCTTCTCTTAGAACCTTTACGTTCCCTTTTATGATTTGTTTCTTTAGATTACGTGACTCAGGCCAGGGTAAGAGCATGATTGTTGCGATATATAGTAGTGGATATCCCTTAAGGCATTAGCAACCGGTTTCATTGCCCACCAAGGGTTGGGATAATCATGCGTTCCTCAATGATAAAGGAGGCTCATCTAGGGCCTGTAGGAACCAGGGTGATGGCCATGATGATGGGGTAGAGCTCATCTATTGGCTTCTACCCACATGCTAAATGTGTTTGTCCCGACCATCTTTTACATTTTATGGTACATTTCCCTGTAGAATATAGCCAATTGTGCTTTTGCTTTTCATTTTAGCTGCATCAACCTCCAAGGCATCATTACAAGCCTGACCCAAGGTGCAAGCAAGGGGAAGGGAAAGTTAACCCTGTGTGGACCAAGTGGAGGAATGTGGACCCAGTTGGGAGAAATGATGAATGGGGTTATAATGAGTCGAAAGGGGGCAATACATGTGAATGAGGGAGCGGGACCATGCAACCAAACTCAAGGTTTCTAATGAAGTACCATCCCTAAATCCAAAGGGTCAGTAAAAGAGATCCCACGGGACTATAATCCAAGGTTAACATCCAAAAAGGGGTCTAGGGGACTTGAGCACAAAGCTAGCCCATTCTTTCCGCCAAATCCCCCCATTAATCCATGCCCAGAAGTGTCCATGATAAGCAAACTACAATACTCAATTACCAAATGACAAGGCGTACCTTTAGGTTTGGGAGGCCCACCTTCAAACATACGATCATGGTAGATGGGTGAGGGACCACATGGTTGGCCCAGGTGGCAAGAAGTGGCACAACGAGCTAGTTTGTGGTTGCAAGGGGTTGTTGGCTGTCGGCTAAGGACCATTTTGGAGAAAAAAAATCTCCTAGGGATATTGCCCACAAAATGGTAGGTAACATGGCCAAACTTCACAGTCGAGGTCTACATGAAGCCCAATAACATTTTTTATTTTCATTATCACAATTTTCCTTGGCCGACTTGGGAGGCCTTTTTGGCATGCAGGAATACCTCCCAATGCTACACAAAAAATAAACATTTAGCCTATGGCCATTTGGGCTACTTAATCCCTGGGATCTATTGGGGAAGCCTCCCTTGTGTGGATTGTATCCAAAAATAGAAACCAGGGGAGTAGTTGTTGTATTGATAGTGATAACTCTCATATTGTTGCTCTCAATCTAGATTGCCTAGTCAAGCTTTGCACTAAGGTGATAAATTTTGTAGTAAAAAGCCCCAAGGCTCCTTACCATGATAAAACTCAACAATAGAGCACCTGTATGATTAATGACAGATTCTGTAGAATTCAAATAATCCTAGTATAAACGCAAAACAAATTAAGATTCAATGAAATTTTAATGTTAGACTTCATACTATAATTTACAATGTTCCAAAATCCAAACAAAACTCTTATGAGATAGAACTACCTTTTCTTCTCCTTATTTTGTTTTGAATTTCAAAAATCACTAAATTATCTTGGAAAAAAGTAAAATTTGCAAATGCTAACAAAGTTAATCTTACATGTGTTAGTTGAAAGCACATTTTCCAACATAATACTTCCAAAATCAGATATTGGAAGCACATACACCAACAAAATCCATATTCTAAAGGAAAAAATATATGCCAATTTGCAAATCATACCTTTCGAGGTTGAGCAACCAGATCACCATCATTTGGTTCGACAACATCACTGTCTTCGCCATCATCCCACTCACCCACAAACCCATCCTGACAATCTTCACCATCCCATGTGGCTGATGCCTCCTGATTGTTGCCCCTTTCAATAGAAACGTCTACAAAAACATGTTAATCAATCTTAAGTACACTATTCATATCTCTGAAGTTTTGAAAAAACATAAATGTATGAATCAATAATCCAATACATGGATAGCCTCAGAAACCAATTTAAACAATTGAGTGTACCAGAAACTTTTCTTTCTTTCTTCCGGATACACTGCAAATAAAAGAAAGAAATCATTATAAAATGATTGTTTAGGAGGTAAAATATGAAAGAAAATGTGCAGCTCAGGAAGCCAATCTTGCTATTGGGGCATATGCCAGTTTTCTTGATCTCTCTAATATAAGCCAAAGAACAAGAGTATCAAGACAGATGTGGAGAGTACCAGCACTGAAGGCAGTACAAACAACCTCACAAGCTCCTCTGGTTGATAATGACAGTCTTCTGGAAGAATGGTTGTGTTTGGTGCATTACTATGGGGCAATAATAAGGACCGTTGATTTTTAGGCAAAGCAAAAGCAGCACTGTCAATTGCTGTTGAGTTTATAAAATCAAATTGAAATGGCTTTCGTTTTGCTTTTTTGATCTTCTTTTCTCTTGACAACATATCACTGGAAGCATCTGAACTTTGTTGTACATCTGCAAAGTATATACACTGCATAAGCTATCAGATGATGTTTAATGTAGAAAAAGAGGAAATATACACTGTGCATAACACTGGAATCAAGAACAGTTCCCCACCTTTCGACCTACGAAATTTCCAGTGCTCTGGACCAGCCCAAGCATTTGACTTGGATGGCAAACCCAACCCCAATACTAAAAAGTCAACTGTCTGCTCACTTGATATATCATCATCAACTGCATCCTCTGCTGCACCTTCACAGAGTATTTCCTGAACGATAGAATGTGAAATTGACTTAGGATGTAGAACTATCTGTAAAACTAAAATCCAAAGATTAGGTTCAAACTGCTGCAATATAAAAAAATGGCTAGACCTCATGGTCATGCATCTCTGGAGCACTTAAACCCCAAGAAGCTGAATCAGGGTTCACAGCGGCCAGATCATCATTAAAGCTTTCATGAGTAACATCATCGCCACAAAACTCTGGGCCTGCATCATCACCGCTTTCTTGATTATCAACACAGGAATCAAATTCAATGTCTGCATTTTGCTTGGCAGAATCAGCTTCAGCAGCAGCACGATAGGGATCATCCAATAACATAAGGATTCCCTTAAGTGTTGGTGAAATGTCTGTTGCAGTTTGCATTCCAGTCATAGTGTGTTCAATGGAATCTGGAAGACAGAAAATCATTTTTAGTTCAATTCTAATGTTGAAAAATAAACAAAGATAAAATTCAAGTATTATTCATCGGACAAAGACAGTTTACTGGTACCTTTTACAAAAGAAATATCAATCATGGATAAGTCTGTGTTTTGTATCGGTATTGACTTCATACTCTTTCCCGGCACATCCCAAGAGTCAAAAACAATCCGGCAATCATCATATACACTAAGGGTATTAAGGAGAAGGCCCTTAGCTCCTCCCTCGTCAAATTGTGCTGAAGTCTGATGATACAAAGGGTCTACTGTGAAGGCAACTGCAAGATTGAAAGTAAACCTGAGATAAGTATTAAAAAGAGTTACAAAGACCTTTCCAACTGTGCTGCCAAATTTAAAGAAAAAGCATTAAGTTATACTGAAAATACAAGGACAAGGTGATCCCAAGGTAGGAAAATCATGCTATACCATCAAACTTCTTTACATTAAGTGCATCAAATGAAGGTTCCAATGTAACAGAGGAAGCTGAGCTCTGCAAAATTCAGGGCAATATCAGGAAGGCTTTCCCATGACAAAAAAATGTAAATTCTATGCAGATACATTCCAAGGACCAACCTTCTTCTGGTGCTCTTTCCTGGCTTCCACCTCATCTTCCTCCACCCCTCTGCTGCCTCCCTCTTCACCACAACCTGTGAAGACATTATTCCACAAAAGCATGCAAAGGGAAACAGTGTCAAACTGATCACATAATTCAACCATAATTGATAGTTCAGTACATTCAACTTCAAAACTCTATATACTCAGATTACTCTGTCAGTGCCATACAAAATATCGATGCCATCAGAATATACAAAATGGCTCCAGTCACTAAAGGACAAAGAGACTAATACAGTTCTTGCTACATGGGGAAACTTAACAGAAGAAACAAAAAAACATGAGGATAATTTTTGCCTTGGAAATGACAACATTCTTAAATAAACAAAAATTTCACACTTTGCTGAGAATTCAAAAGTTTCGAATGGCAAAAATCTCATCGAGGATCAAATAACTCTCCTTTCATTCAACATTGTAATTTACCTCCACAGATTTGAACTGTTATATACTAATACACATTTGCAAACTGTCACTCCTGTTTATCTTTCATGAATACTTTGCATTCCCGAGCTATGTGTGTGTACATGAACAGGAGTTTTGGACACTTTTCATATATTTTCCCTTTGCATTCCCAAGCTCTTTGTGGATATAAGAGGAGGACAAATTATGAACAAATTTCATATATTTTCCCTTTCAATCCAGAGTTAGCAGAAAAGAGAAAAGCAATTCAAGTATGGAATAAAAGAAAGTGTCTTTTACCCAAAAACAGAAAATAGAAAAAAGAAAAAAATTTGGACACACACCAATTGAGTCTTTGTCACTGTTGCTCGTCCGATTAAGCCCTCCAAGGACTTTATATGCCTCCGAATGAACAGAATCAACCCTATATGAGTAAATCTTTACACCTGCTTCCAGTGTACAGCTGGCCTGTCAGATCAATTATTTAAAAAATCAGTTTGATTACAACTTCAGTTGGAACAGGTTCATATCAACTGGCAGCTTAGTTCACACAAAATCAACAAATATTCAAGCACAAAGGCTCACTTGTGTTTCAAATTAAAATATAATATCATGCAGATGAAGTTGAATTGAGAAATACTCCTCAGTATATACTTTAGTTAGATCTTAACATTCCCTCACTTTGGACTTAGTGCTCTGTAAACAAGTAGGAACATAAGTTTACAAGAATATCCAGCATCCTGATAGTGTAGCTAACTGAAACAGGCAATCAACCACCTGACAGACTACAGGAAATTATGCCAACAATCAAGATACCAAATCTGAAAGAACAAAATTGACCAATATTCCACAGCAAAAACACAGCACAATTTATCTGTCCTGGGTGAACACCAAAGGGAAAAATAATCACAACCAAAACGAAAATTGACCAATCAACAGTCAACCAGGAAAACTATCACATAAACACTGTCACTGACAAGTATTAGACCACAATTAACTGTAAGTTGTAACTAACAAAATTATCCTGTGTAAATAGGCAAGTGAACTCAAGTTACAGCATTTAGAAGCAGTAACAGGCAGACGTGAGTTACGTTCTCTAAGTCACATAGACTGTAAACTCAAAATTCTTTTTGTGAAAATCTGATTATCCCTTTAAGAAGCAAAATACCCTAGCTAAGGGGAACCAGAGCACTGTAACATATATTTCTCTAACACATATTAAAGTGCTAATACCTTTTCAGTATTAGCACTGTAATTTGGCAATATTACCTCTTCAGACTGTCGTAATGCCTCTCCAGTATTTCTCTATTTTTGCACATAAGTAATCTGTAAGGCTCTGATGGGAACCTGCTAGATGTGAGTGAGTGCATGTACACTCTTTAAAGTGTACGGATGCACTACAGGACTGTAGGTATAGCACAATTAACTAGTGTCTGATCATCTTTTTTTTTTTGCCATCTTTTGTTTAGCTGTAAGAGTGTGGGCCTCTGCCTTTCGTAAAAGGCACTAATCCTCAAAGTATGGTTAAAAAAAAATTGATGACACCATTCCGCTTAAGTCTATTGAAATTCAGAGTTCCCTCATCACAAACTGGAATGAGAATTTGGAGGAAAAAATTTCCACAATCATTGCTTTTGTGGGTGCCACAGTTGTCGGGGCTCTTTTGCAGTTTTTCGTCAATCTTCAGACATGTTACTTCTACCCTTTGTCAGCTTATACAAAGGGAAACTAGTCAAGTTATGTTGGCTAAATTCATTATTCTTCTACTGAAACGAGTGGACTTGCACCCAAAGTTTTAAATAGTGCTTCTTGCCATCTTCTAGTAGACTGAAGTGTTGTGAAAGCTGTCATATATTGCATGTCAATCATCATGGTATGGTCAGCTGGGGAGAATATCACAACAATCTATTAACACCATGTTGCACTCCACAATGTCAGTCAATGGTTCTATAGCAAAGGTGACTGCAAAATTTGTTGACAACTCAATGTTGACCGTTTACCTCTAGGATTTAGCCATATGATTATAGGGTTGCTGATGATTTCCTGTTGGCGACCCGAGGAAATCAACAAGCCCTCAGAGGAGAATTTTCATACTACAATTATCAATTATATGTTGTATATATCTTCCTTAATTTGAAGCTGTGAGGAAAGAGAGATTCTCTCTCAGATGCATAGCAAAAAGCCATATTTGTGAATTAGGAGTGCACGAATAAGAGGGTTTAATGGCCTCCTCAACACCAGCCTTTTCTTCTCTGACCAGCGTTTCGGGCTTCCCTGCCTTTAACGATGGACATCCTTCAATCAAGGGAAGAGCTCTTATCATGAGTACATTGTTCCCAAGGGTTATGGTCATCAGATTTGGATGTGTATTGAAAGTTCAGAGGAGGTCCATTCATTAGTGGCAAAGTTCCAAGAAGAGGGCCGGGGTTGAGATATATATAATTTCAATTGTTTTGGGCGTGTTTGTGGCAGGAGATTAGTGAAACTTTCCACCGCTTTACTTAAATTTTTAATGCAAACTGAAATGCACATCCCGACAGTGTTGCACATATTGTGATAATATCGGAATTATCGCGATATTATAGCCAAAACCAACCTTGCCAATATTATCACCACTATTTATCGTGATAAATTGCCAGATATGAAATTATCGTGATAATTTGATTAATTGCTATAATTTATGTATTTATCGCAAGTCGATCGAAATAATTGCCCTGCTGCACCGAAATTTGTTTTAAAGCGTCCAGGTCCTGTTTCTTTTGCTCATTTCAGTTTTGTTGATTTGGGGTAGCATCAGATGTGCTCTAGCCATGAAAATTGGTGGAGAGGCTAAAGCACATGAGATATCCAAGACCCAGAAATGGTTTGGGGAAATTCTACCAAGTGAAGGAGATATTAAAATAATTAATATTTTTAATGGGTTCCTAAGTCTAAGCTTAGGAAAATAAAAATATTAATGGGTATTAATATAAAACTGGGTTAGAAGGTTCTAAATGACATGGACCAAGCCAAATCTAATCTTAGTCGTTGATTAGAGATGTAATCTCGGCCGTTGAAGACTCAACAGAAAAAGTATAAGAGGAGGCTTGAGGGTCAGTCAGAGATACACCAAGTTGATCAGTGAGTTCGATTTTCTGGAGCGGGGTTTGCTGAGAAAATTCGAATGAGTGATCTGAGTTGCAACGAGAAGCAGTGAGTGCATAGCAGAGAGGCAGAGATAGTGCTGAAGGACCAGTGTAGAGGAAGAGGAGGCAACGCAAAGCCAGCAGGAGCCACGCAAAGGGTCAGAGTGACTACGTAGAGTCTAGCAGGGCCTGCGTGGGTGACGCAGAAGGCCAGAGAGCCAGCGTAGAGAAGCAGAAGGTTGACGCAGGGCGCTTTAGAGTGACGTAGAGGCCAGGAGAGCTGACGCAAAGCCTCAGAGAAGCGTTGGAGAGATTTTCGTGGAGCAGACTTGCCGAATATCTGCTTCCAAAAAGAGGTATTACTGCCAGATAGAGATCTTCGTTGGGTGAGCCAGTTTGGCACCTTAGTTGTACTCAAGAAAGTTACTTTATAATAAAACCCTCAGAACTGCTGCACCCGTTTTTCTAGGGACGATCGTCCAAAAATAATGGTGTCCCTTGTGTGTTTGTCTATTTCTTTTAGTTGATGATCTCTAGATGGTTGAGACTGCATTTGTGTTTACTTTCAATGTTTATATGGTTAAATAACTTGTTAAGAAATTAAACAAGTAGGTGAAATAAACCAGATAGTGCAGGAAGAATTTCTAATGGGTTAGACTTAGAAATTTCAACAAGTTTTTCACTTGCTCAGATTGAGCTCTAAAAGGTATAGCAACCTTGTGACCTGACTATAACCAGCAAATAAAGGGAATTCCATAGTTTTCTTTGCCATTAGCAGAGTATTTATGGAGTGGATATCTACTCCAATATACCATTTCCACATTTCTAGGTATGTAAAAAAAAATCCTCCTTCCTTTTCTTTGTTTTTCAAGATCTAGATAGGGTATGCAATGTTCATTAGATATACCTCTTTTTTCTTCTTTGAATTGAGGAGTTATTACTTATGTAGCTAGGGTAATTTTATTGGAGCATTTTTCATGTTTTTTTAATATTGTGGATTTGTATTCAATTTCATAATTTGTGATTCCAAGTTCCCCTCCATTTTTCGTCTCATAGGTTTACAAATTGAATCAGTGCTCTAGACTCTACAGTCTACAAACTCTACAGATTTCAACAATCAAAATGCCAAAGCCATTGAATCCAATGTGGGAGTATGGTCTGTTGAAATTTGTAACTACGTTTGGTCTTCATAAATGTATTTGAGTCACAATGGCATGCACTTATCAAAGGAATGAAGAAAATATTTTTATTACTATTATCATTACTTACTAAAGCATGGGTTTCACGCTTGGGTCATCTTGTTTTAGGTCATAGTCCCCATTGAGGACTTCTAGGATTTCCAAAGCAAGGTTTAGTATAGGGCAAGGCCACAGAATGTGGGCACAAAATCTAAAGGCCTGTTGCATGTAGAGAGCCAAATATCTCTAGTGCAAGTACCAGAAGAAACTAGATGGGGTCCAAATCCCCCTAAATAAACAATGAAATATCCCACAAATATCATAATGAAAGGGCATTGGAATATGGAGTGTTCCTCTATCTCAACCCCACGAAGATGACACAAACAACAAATCTTCTATGCCCTTACAATCTAGTGGTTTGTCTCGACTCGAACTCTCTGCTAGCCCACACAAAACTAGCCTAAGGGGATACAACAAGAATGTACCCAATGATGAGATGCATATGAAGCATTATAGCTGGGATCCATTCAAATGTAAATTATACATTATTCCTTCTTTCTATAATCATTCTATATATATTTTTTATCTCAAAACTATTTGAAGAAAACCAAACGTAAGCATCTTCACTCCAATGGTATCAAGATCGTGGTACACCAACTGTCACTTATGTTCAATCTCCTAATACCACCCTAGATTTATTTTCTCACAACAATTATTTATTCCCAACAATTTATTTATTAACCAAAAAAATTCTAAATTGTTTTAAAATGAAATCATTAGTATTTTAACTTCCAAAAATTAATATGAGCAGAAAGAAAATTAGAGA
This sequence comes from Pinus taeda, assembly GCA_000404065.3. NCBI lineage: Eukaryota > Viridiplantae > Streptophyta > Pinopsida > Pinales > Pinaceae > Pinus > Pinus taeda. Next base: position 190,135 of record APFE030305698.1, read on the forward strand.
GAGATCAATCACATATTACAACAGAGAAACACCCACAACAATTTTTCCTTCATTAATTAATTTCAAGAAATCGGGGTTTCGACCCAAAGAGAGATTTCAAGGAAATATGCATTCACTGGAACCTGTAACTTGGCCCAATTGGAAGAATTCAGCCCTAGGAATTTCGGCCCACTAGAAATCAGCCTCTGAAGAAATCTGACCTGGAGAATTCGACCACCTCTTCACCAGCAACTCGGCCTTGCGCCTTACCCTTCAACAACCTCTGCGCCTCAGGAAATTCAGCCCTAGTAAATCGACCTCTCCAGCAAATTGACCTCCTTCTCGCTTCAATAATTCGGCCCTGCAATCTCCAACAATACAGCCTCCTGGAAACTTTATTGGATCCACCTACATTCTTCCTCCGTTGCATTGTTGAGAAATTATAGTTGTGGTCAGTATTTTCATTAATTAAAAAAGAATGGAATATTTTTTAATTTAAATTAATGCCCCTACAACTACCCAAGTCTGTCTAGCCCCTTGGGGGCACCTATTCGATCCCCCTTTGGAGACTATTTGTAAGTGACCCCTCCTCATTTGTGCATCGATACATATCAAGAATTATTTATGTTCTAGCAAAGGAAGGAGGAGGGAAAGGCTGAAAAATAGAAGAAGAGGAAAAAGAATGGCTTGGTGGCTTGGCACTTGTGAGAGGTCGTGTTCTAGTTAGCTGTTATCTTGATGTCTTGTTTTGACTGGATGAATTGATGAACTAAATATCCTCTCATAAGGAAGCTTGTGTTAGAAAATCAAAAAGGCAGAAAGATTTTCTTTTGTTGATAATTACTTGTGATTTCTTTGAATTATTATTATAACCTTTCTTATGTTCTTTTATCTTAGTTCATCAAGCAATTACCAAAACCAAACACGAAGATCAAGGGCACCAGCTATAAGCGCACAGCCAGGGCAAAACCCCTATATAGGGGAAAAATTGAAAACCCAATCAAGAACTCTTCCTTCAGTAATTCAAGATGAGATGGACCAAGACCATAGACCAACGGACATTCCTCCTCCACCAAGTCAGCCCTCAAATTGTTCTTCCAACCTTCAAAGATCAACTGCAACAATACTGCATCAACATTGCTTCAATACTGCATCAAAGACAGATTTTTGACCTACTACATCAAAATTTCAGCCCAACTTCAAGACTGCAATTTCGGCCCTCTTGCAGCTTTAGTTCCTTTGCACGTGTAAGACAAGAGAGAGAGAATTTCGACTTCATTAGCAAGATAATGACCCCCTTCTCCTTCGCTAGACCTTTCCTTCTTCATCCTTGGAATTCGTATCTTTTACTGCTTCCAACTACTGCAATTTGAATTTGTTGAGTGATCTCTTCCAAATGCATTGAGTTGCTGCTTATATATAGTCCTTCTAGGTGATCGAATTCTTCCTTTGAGGCCGACTTGTCCTTCCTTCAAGCCGACTTGGTGGAGGAGGCCTAATTGACCTATTTTACATTAAAATCATTTTCTTTCTTGACAAATAATTCTCAAGAAGGGTTCTTTACATTGTGAGATGAACAATGACACTTGACATAAACCCTAAAAGTCTTCAATGGAGACTTTGACCTAAAAACAATTGACCCAAGCATGAAATCCATGCTTTAAAAAGTCAATTTATTTAATAATAAAAATTATTTTTCTTTCTCTTGACAAATATATTACATCATGACTCAAATATAGTTATGAAGACTGACACTAGTTACATTCTTCAACAGCTTGTTGGGTTTTCCCCTTTGGGGTTTTGCCCTGGTCATTGACCAAAGATTTTAGTGTCTCTTGTCTTACTGTTATATTGTGATCTTTATTGCTCTATTGTTAATGGTTGAAATTTTCTTATGTATAACTGCTTGATGATGATGAATGCCATATGAAGTTAATAATGTATAATTTGAAGCTGTTATCTATGAAGAAAAATTTCTGTAGTTTATGTTATACTAGAAAAATCAACATGGTATCACAGCGAATATTGAAGAGCAGTTTGGGATGAGAATCCTCCTCAGAGATGCTTTGACTCATAATCACATCTTTGTCCTATGAGAAGTTCTGACTCCTATGCGAAGTTCTGTGGCTCCTATGCAAAGATCTCTATGGAATACGAAGTTCTGTAATGCAAAGCCCTATGGCTCATCATCTCTTTGACTATGCGAAATTCCTTGGTGATCCGAAATTCTGAGGCTGTGGAAGAGGCCCTCTTAGAGACCTGAAGAAGCTTGTTTCGAGGCACTTTCATACTGTTGGTCAGTCGTCTATGTCTATGGCATCAAACTTATCTTTGTGATCAAGTTGGAAGGATGAATAGTCCAAATGGAAGTGAAGTTTGTACGATATCTCTATGGAAAGAATCAGAAAGTCTCCTCTTTGGTAAGATTCGAATCACCTCTGTGAAAATACCTCTGTGGCACCAGAGTGGCATCCGAACTACTCCGTGGCATCTGAGATGAGGTCCAACTCTGTGGTGAATTAACTTTGTGGTTAGAAGGTCCTCAAGCTAAGAAGTCAGAGACCATTCGAACTATGGTTGACCGAAAATCTATGGAATGAAACCGAAGTCTGTATTGGCATCCTGTGGCATCCGAATTATATAATCTTTGTGGTTTTGATCATGTAAACAAGTCTGAGCTGCATGGAGTATTAATCAAATCGGAGTGAAGTCTGAGTTAAGATGATTACAGTCTGAGTTTTTCAAGTCCTGTGGAACAGCGATAAGTTTGAATTATCTCTGTGTTGGTATCCAAGTTATCCCTGAAGTGATCTGAGCTTCTTGACGTAGTCAGAGGCATGAACCAAATTAATCCAAGCCTCCTCCTCCTCCTCACCTCTATGGTTGAAGCCTTAGTCCTGAAATTAATTCAATACAAGATATCTGTGGTATTGATGTAAAATCTATAATGTTCAAGAGTGCGAGTTTTGTATGATGATCCATGTCTGTCGAGGTCCGAAGTCTGTAGAAATCTGGACCATGGAAAATCAGAAAGACTGGAGGGTTCAAGTATATGGTGTGAACAGAAGTTTAAGCCCTTACCAATCCAAGACCGAGAACTTTTTCCGGATTTTTGTAGAATGATCAAGAATTTTGAAGAAAACCAAATTTGTTAAGGACTGAGCTTATTCCTATAAGATAAGTCTGAGTCACTGTGAAAGTATCTCTGTAGAAGATAGTCCGAATTTATAGATCTGAGCCTCTTCTCTATGAAAATCTCAGTGACAAATCCAAGTTTTCCAAGTAAGGCAAACAAGTTTGAGCTTATTGTGCCATCTATCAAATCAAAATCTCTGAGAAAAGAATCTACAAGTCTGAGTTTGCCTATCTCTGTGAAAAGAAGACAAATCTGAATCTATCTCTCTGGTGACAAGTCCGAGCCTACTATTCTCTGAGAAAAGGAACAAGACTGAAGTTCGAATCTTTGTATAAGGCTAAGTCATACCTCTGAGGCCCATAGTAATCTTGGTACAAACCTGAAGGCATATCTCTGATATATCCGGGAAAAACAAGTCTCAATTGTTATAAGAAGTTTGAGAAAATAGCTCGAGTTCTTCTGTTGGGAGGTCTGTTCATGATCTGAGAAGTTTGAATTATCTTTGTTGCGCTTCGAGTTACATCTAAGGTGTAGTCTGAACCTAAGGTGTTATGTGCCTTATATGTAAGTATAAGAACAGCAAAAGAGGCTGACATCATCAAAGTACTGCAGTGTAGGCCATCAAGATTAAGACTTGCTTTAGTCCAAACTTTGTTGCTTGCAAGAGGATGATCTACATCTGATCTCAAAAGAAAATATGGCCATTTAAATTTGTTGAGTTAGGCAGACATAACAAGAGGTCGAAGCTCCTCTTCAAAGCCTAAAGACTGATCAGATTATCTCAACACAATCTGATATCTTGCTGAGGTGTTTAGACTTGGTAAGATTGTAAAATCTATGGTTTGGGAGATTGAATGTCTTGGTCAGATTCTAGGAATGTTTAGGGTTTGTAAACCCTAGCAAGGGTTTGAATAAGAAATCTCTAGGGTTTGTGGACAAATTCCTGAGACTGATTGCCTCTGCTGAAAGAAGAAACCCTAGCCCCTGCAAGATAGGAATGTCATTATGATGATGATGATGTGGACGAGATTTATTTGCAAATTGCATGCAAGAAGGCTAAGATTAAGAGGGAGCTGACAGGTTCTCAAAAGATAAGTATTTTGTATCTCCCTTTCTTGATTATTACTATTGTTGTTTCTACTACTAGTCTCTTGTCTTTGTATATCTTGTTTGGTTGTATTTGTTCTTCCTTGGCCTCCTAGTGAGGATTGCAGGTACATAATAAAGGTTGCCAACGTATGGCAGTAAATGAGATGAATGGAAGAACAAAGCAAAAGATGGTGACAAGAAGACTCATGTTCAGCTATGGACTCAAAGGGAGCAGATTTGAACTATGCCGAAAAGAGTCAATTATGACTTCCAAGATGAAGATGGCTAGAAGTAACAAGTGAAGGATTACCTTAGTAAGAGGGAGAAGAATATGAATTCAGGCACCTTGTGTATGGTACTCTCGAATTAATAGTTATTTAGATTGATGTTGATCAGTTGTTGAAGATAAGCCCATGATTTTGATGATCTATTTATGACTCGGGCTGAGGACCTCTTTGTCCAGTGTAAGAGGGAGTTGATTTAAGGATCTTGGTCTAATGCATTACTACCTGGAATTGAAACTGTGGCGTAAACCTATTGAAATCTTTGTTGAGGTCCTTCAAAAATTTTGCATGATGGACTGCAAGTCCATGGACACCTCCATAATAACAAATCTAAAGAAGTTGCGAGACTATGTTGTTGATCTTACTGATTGGCCCGTTGAGCTATCTGTTGCATGGATTTGCATATTTTGGTTGGGGTGGATGTTCTGAAGACAGAAAGAGCACTTATGAATATTGTCTTAGCCTGGATATCATGGATGAGTATTGTGCAGACCTCTGTTGCATTTAGCACAGTTGAAGCTAAGTATATAGTTGATTGTTCAGCCTGTTGTGAAGCAGTTTGCCTTCGAAGGTTGTTTGTTGATTTGTTTGATTAAGTGTTGGAATCAACCGTAATGTATCCAAAGATGTGTGAAGCTTTCTGAAATCTGTTTTTTCATGACAGGATGAAGCACATTGAGAACAGTGTCACTATATCCGGAATGTTGTCCAAAGAAGAGTTGTTAAGCTCAAATACATTTCTATTAATAAGCAGATTGTTGATGTTTTAACAAAGCCACTATCCCGGATAAAGTTTGTTTGCTTCTAGGAGAAGCTTGGAATGATTGATAATCCCTCTCTCTTAGAGAGAGGAAGCATTGATTGTATAGCATCATGAATATTCCTTGGGCTTGGCTGAGAAACCATGATTTATGTTTGGGAAGATTGTTTTGGGTACTCCCTTGGGTCCTTGAATTTGACCAAGAAACCTTACGGATGGGGAAGTTGGTTTTGAGACTTGGAGCGATCCCTTAGATCATTGTGTTCGACCGAGAGACCGGTAGGCTTGGTCAAGGACACTGATTTTGAGTACTCCCCTTTGGTTCATTGCATTTGACTAAGAGACCATATGGTCAAGGAGATTGACCCTTTTGACATCGAGATCAGGATTCCTCCCTTCGGTTCTGGACCAAGAGACTATATAATCGGAGAATTTGATATTGAGATAGGGGTTCCTCCCTTAAGTCATTGAGCTTGACCAAGAGACCCTTGTTTATGGTCGAGGAGATGGACCCTGTGTACTCTCTTAGGTCATTGGATTTGACCGAGAGACCATTAGTATTGTCAGAAAGTTTGATCCTAATTAATACTTTGAGTCATTGTGTTTGACTGAGAAACAAGTAGGTTGGTCAGGGAGATTTATGTTGAATTCTCTAGTGATGTTTGTAGCTTGGGAGGTACTCCAAACCCTAGGCTTGAGGGTTGTGGTGGAGTTGGCACACAAGCATGGCTTGTGGGTGTGAAACCCAAGCTTGGGGTTTTGCACCCATCAATGTTGGGGCCAAAACCATGAAGAGAATTTGGCATGTGAGTGATGGAGATGATAGAGCACTCCGAGACCAACCGGAGGCAACAAAAATCATCAAAATTCGACATATAGAAATGGAGATATTAATTTTTATGTGTAGTTGTTGGGTTTGCTCATGAAAAGTCAGGTTGGCTTGTGTTAAAGTAAGTCCACAAGGGCAGATTCGTTGAGCCCTTGAGATGCATATAATAAAGGTGACTTTGGAGGCTTATTGAGACATCCAAGTGCATCCTTCCATGTGAAATATTTGTCTGAGGTAGACGAACTCTAGGAGGAGGACGAAGTTAGGAGGGACTGTTTTTGGGTGAGTTTCACATCAACAACAGGGCTGAAAACTTCAGGAGGACAGCCACTGTCTTAGGGACAAGTCTGGCTAGATTGTGTGGCATATTCTGTCCTTACAGGTCCGAATTCTGAGCAAGAGACAGTCGCTTGAGTAAGGTGAGTTTGGGGTCTGTTTTGTGCATGTTTTGGGTATGTATATCTTTGTTTACAGGACCACAGTGAGGGGCTGCTACAACAGCAATTGGAAGGTGAATTTTAGAGGGTCGAGAGGCCTAGAAAGGGCCTTCTAACCAGGCCGTAGTCTTCTCTAAGGGCAGCGAGGGAAAACATAGGTATTCTCCTATTGTATTGGGCTTGTTTACAGTGTTAGAGTGGGCAGATTGCTTCAGGTATGAGCTGAGTGTTGTAGGGAGCTTTGTGGAGGTGCCCAAGTCCTACAACATCACCTTGGATACCTAGGAATCTTCAGCTGAAGTAAGCGCCATGTTTGGAATAGATTGCAGCACTGGTGTAGGGTTGTTGGTGAGCCCTAACCAAAATCATACATGCACAGAACCCTAAGCAAGAGGGCAGCAGCAGGGAGTTACAGATGTCTCTTGGTGATGGATGGACGTTAGGTGATGTGGTGTCCTAGGAGAGGACAAATTGTGAAGTCTGCTGGCAGCCAAGAGGAAGGGTATCGTAGGTGGTTGGATGCACTAACTAGAGTGCAGATGCTACAACGAGGATTGGTCACTCGTGGTTTGTTGGAGGTCAGTGTGAGAGTGGATCAAGTATGGAAAGTGGATTGGGCATTTATGGTCTGTTGGAGGGTAGTGTGAGAGTGCCCAAGGTTGGAGCCCGGTGTGCAGCACTTTGATGGACAAAAGAAGCTGCTAGAGTGGCAGTTGTATGAACTTTGAAGCTCAAGGGTCTGATCAGCCAGGAGCAACTTTGAGTAGCCCTATACTTGCGTGTGGAGAAGAACATCTCCAGCAGATGATGGGTAGTCCTCCTAGCTCGTGTTCATTATAAGAGATGGACATCTTGCAGTGATAGGTGGCAACCCTTCATGCCCTATGTTAGTCTTCATTCGAACAACGTAGGAAGACTATGGTGGGAAGAAGTCCTAGAGTAGCTGAGGAGCAGCAGTGGGCAGTTGTGAGTTGTTCACAAACAGAGTTGTGAACAACTCAACAAGAGTATCGATGTGTTGATGCGTTGATGGACGAACGATCAATGAGAGAGAAGATTGTTGAGCCGAGATTCAATGGCCAAATGGACTTGGGGCATTCATAAAGACAAATGTTGTAGATCAGGAGCCAAAGGACCGGGTAGGTATAGGGTATGACCGAGAGGAGATGAGAGGGCAGGTTGCATCAGCTAGATGGTCAAAGTATTTTGTTGAGGGTAGATTGGTAGTCGATGTACTGACACCAAGCCCCAGTTTTGTATCTTTATATCAGTGGACATCTGAGGGCCATTACCCCTGGTACGAGAGCCCTAGACTGTTGTATTATTCAATTGGATTAATATAACAAAGATTGGATTATTGTACATATTTTGTAAAAAGTTGTGTAGATTTTGTGCACTAGTAGATTTATTGTTGTTTATATTCTGCCATGCAAAATAGACTTGTGATACCTAGTTTAGTAGCGTCAGTGACTTAAGATTCTATCCTAGACAACTATATCGTGCAAAAACAACATGGTAACAAAACGTGTCTGAGCTACTTTGAGGGACAGTGAATTGGAGTGTGCACAGCGAAGCAACTTAGAAGGAGTTGTAGGTGTCTAGATCATGGAGCAGAGGGTTCAGCTGAAGGCATGGAGATTTTGTCTTGACTAGCTTGGCAACGAGATTGGCTGGGAGTTCTGGTGGATTAGCGGTGAGACTGGGCAACAATGGTTTGTTGTAGTACAGGTTGTTGATCATGGACTTCCTATGACTTGTCAGGGATGGCTAGGAAAGCTCGAGGATTGTTTTGGCATGGACGAGATTGGTTTGATCGAGTTTGCTTCATATGACGGGATGCAAATTGGCAGGCTAGTCTTCATCGAACAATGATGTTGCATATCCGAGATTGGAGGGATTTGCACAAGTGGTATTTGATCCAGGAGGATGAGTGTTTGCAGGACTGAGCCAGTGTAGATCATGTAGGCTCAAAGGGAGTCTAGCTTCAGAGGGAAAAGCCCTATGGAGGTTTGGGATCTTCAGGTTCAAATATGACGAGGCAAAGGCACTACCGAGATTGCAGGGTTCATTCTACGAGGTATGCTGCAGTAATGGACGCCAGATGGGCTAGTATCGTTGATGATATTGATGGAGACTTACTAGTGGTGGAAGTACCTCCCTTGCCAAGATGGAGTGTTGAGATTTGTAGCTTGGGAGGTACTCCAAACCCTAGGGTTGAGGTTGTCAAGGATTTGGCACACAAGTATGGCTTCAAGGTTGTGGAGGATTTAGCACACAAGAATGGCTTGTGGGCATGAAACCCAAGCTTGGGGTTTTGCAACCATCGATGTTGGGGCCAAAACCATGAAGAGAATTTGGCATGTGAGTGATGGAGATGATAGAGCACTCCGAGAGCAACCGAAGGTAACAAAAATCATCAAAATTCAACATGTAGAAATGGAGATATTAATTTTTATGTGTAGTTGTTGGGTTTGTTCATGAAAAGGTAGGTCAGCTTGTGTTAAAGTAAGCCCACAAGTGCAGATTCATTGAACCCTTCAAATGCATATAAATAAAGGTGAGTGTGGAGGCTTATTGAGACATCCAAGTGCATCCTTTCATGTGAAAAATTTGTTTGAGGTAGCCGAGCTGTAGGAGAAGGAGGACGAAGTAAGGAGGGACTATTTTTGGGTGAGTTTCACATCAACAACAGGGTTGAAAGCTTCAAGAGGACAGTCGTTGTTTTAGGGACAAGTCTAGGCTAGATTTGTGTGGCATATTGTGTCCTTATAGGTCCGAATTTTGAATAGCAAACAGTCGCTTAAGTAAGGTGAGTTTGGGGTCTTATTTGTTCATGTTTTGGGTATGTATATCTTTGTTTAGAAGGTCGCATTGAGGGGCTGCTACAGCAGCAGTTGGGAGGTGAAGTGTTAAAATTGAAAACTAGGGCCAAACTCCATGTGGATCACTTTATTTATGGCTTCTGATATTTTTCCTAGATTCCTCTCATTGAGAGGTGTAGGATTGATCTAAATATCATCCAATTCCGATAAGTATTTATGGAGATATGAATTTATTTTGATTATGGACAAATTGTCAAGGTCGGCCAACAAACTTATGTAAACTCAGAAGCCCAACAGTCACGTCTATTCATCCTCAATGTTTGCATATAAATACAAGGAGCATTTTCCTCATTTGGACAATTCATTCACTCATCTTCTCTCTCTCACCCCTACGCATAAAAGGAGCCTCTCTCTCTCTCTCACACGTGTGGCTGAAAGAAAGACGTCCTAGGGCAAGGACGACGCAGAAAGGACGCTACGGTAGCAAGTCATCACTTTGACTAGCATTGACCAAGCATTGACCATACAAAAGTGCGGATTGGGTGTGGTTGCCTCTCCTAGGCAAGCCGCAATTTTTTGGCACGAAAACCGAGGTGATCTGACCTCTGGTTTGACCGATGTTGACTGCCCTAGTTTAGGGCTACAAGTTGACTTCAAAAATCTGCAAATTGACTGTACTTGTGGGGCTGTTCAAGGGTTGTTTCTTCAAGCTGTTTGAGGACAAGTTGACTGGAAATTGACCAAGCATTTTAGAGGTCAATTTCAACTAGTTTGACCAAGTTTGACTTTGCTGATCTAGGGTTTGTTGTTGCTGATATAAAATTACAGAATTCAGATTTTGTACTATTTCTCTCTGTTGAACTATTCAAGATAAAAGAAGATTTGATCAAAGGGTTTCCCCGCATTGGGGTTTGTCCTTGGCTAGCCGCCACTTCTTGTGTCTCTTGTCTTGGCTTGTTTTCTGTTGATCATTTAATGTTCTATCTACACTTTACTTAATGTATATGTGATTGCTAATTTGTGGGTAATAAAAAGAAAAATAAGTAAATTGCCCTAAGCATAGAACATCCCATAATTTAACATGGTATTGAAGCCAAGGTGAAGACAAAGCCCAAGCAAGAGCAAGAGCACGAGAAAGAGCAATCACCGAAGAGAAAGTTGGCAAGACTATCTTAAAGAAATCATCGGGTCCTCAACACACTTCCCGGCTGAAGACAAACTCCATGAGAAGTCTGACTATCACAGATGGAAGATGTCTCTCGATATAACATTAGAAGAACAGGAAGTGTTGGACCATGTGAGAGGCGGAATTTTTGAGCCTCCATCAAATGCATCTGTTGTTGCTAGGAACAAATGGACCAAGGGAGAAGTCAAAACAAGGAAGATCATCCAGGACTCTATCAAAAAGCGCTTGGTGGCCTATGTTTCCAAGCTGAACACCTCCAAGGAAATCTACGATACATTGGTGAGTTTATTTAAGGTTAATGATGCAAATCAAGTCTTGTTTCTTAGAAATAAGCTAAAGGAAATTAAGAAGGGCAAAGATGAGAGTATGCAAGCATATTTCTTAAGGATCACCGAGATCAAGAACGATCTCCTATCTACTGGGGAAGTAATTCCTGACAGGGAAATGACACACACAACTCTTGGAGGACTGCCATCTGAATGGTATATATTCAGGACTACTCTTCTCAACAATAACGTAATTCCTGGATTTGAGGAATTAATGGCTAGATGCATTCAAGAAAAAACAAGGATGGAAGAGCAAGAAATGCCCATACTTAAAGGTCATTCCTCTGCCTTTTCTTCTCATGCTAAAAGAAGAAACAATTCCTGGGCTAAATTCAAAGGAAAGGCTGGACCAAAGGGTGGAAGAAAAGGACGATGTTACAATTGCAATAAAACGGGTCACCATGCAAGGGAGTGCCCTGATAAAAAGGACTCACACCGGGACGATGATTAAAATCCCTCTCAAGGCAATCAAAGGAAAGGCAGGTCAAATGGCAGAGGTAAAAGAAGTGTCGAAAATCAAGGAAGAGGACAACCATTCAAGAAGGCAAGAAATTCCAGGTATGAATCTAACACTGTTAACAATAAGCAAGATGAATATTATCTACCAGCGGCTCTATCTACTACTGCTCCCCTGGACTCACTGGGAAATTGGCTTATTGATAGTGGTCCCTCAAGGCACTTCACTGGTTACAAAGAAGCTCTCTATAATCTAATAGAGAAGGAAACCAACTTGGAAATTGTTCTTGGAGATAATTCAAAATACCCCGTGAAAGGCGTAGGAAATGTCACTCTTCAATTGAATCAGGGTAATACCATCCACTTACAAGATGTATTATATGTACCTGATCTCAAAAAGAACCTGGTGTCCATTTCGGCAATGGAAGACAAAGGCTACAAGGTGGCCTTTAGCAATGTCAAGGTACGTGTATGGAAAAAGAACTTTAAAGATGCATTTACTCTTGGGTTTCGAGTTGATTCATTATATCAGGTCGGAGGAAGTCCGCTAGGTGTCATGTCTTGTGACACATCTCTTCAGTCCGAACTATGGCATCGGAGGTTTGCTCA
>APFE030305698.1:210775-230775 GCA_000404065.3 Pinus taeda
ATGCTTAAATGTTTTATGTTTTATAATATGCTTAAAAATTTGATGTATGTTTGTAATAGCTAGAATATAGATGATTGTCGTACATACTAGTAACTACAATGGAATCATGGATGCCATATCTAGCTTCATTTATGCAAAAATATGCATGTTTTCATGTCTTCTACAATTAATTTGGTATTTGGGATGTTTGTTTTGAGTATAAATGCAAAAAAAATAAAAATATATATATATATATAGCAGACGCTTCCGCGGATGCTTCACTTCCTAGATTTTTGGAAAATGATGCTTTCGCGTCCCCGCTTCCAAAAAACGTCCTCGCTTCATCCCCGCTTCGTGCAACATTGGGTTGTGGCAACAATAGTGGAGACTGGATGATGGTGGACAAATGTATGTAAAATTGTGTTCAATAAAACATACTCATGAATCAAAACCATATTGTAATGTGTAATGTGTCACATTCTATTTGTATCAAGTGTATGATGTTTTGATGTATTGGTCCTTAAAGAGTTGAGCTTGTACCTGATATGTCCATAAGATGGAGTGCATTGCATGTACCTATATCTATGTTACATGAAAAGGGCATATCATTGGAAGACCTAGAGAGGCATGCATAGCCCTTTATCAAGTGTCCCTGATGACTTGATAGTTTATCTAGTTTAATTTAGTAGCCTCTATTAAAATGTTATTTAACACTTGGAGGAGCAAGCAATTTGTTGGCTAGATGCTTTATGAGTGGGCATATTATAGGTTGTAGACTCTGGGAGGTGAAGTTTTACATTCAAGGGGAGTTCATCAAGAAGCTTAATGAACCATGCACATGAAGAGACATCCTAGTAGCCCATTTGTTGCAATGGCTTGTTACCATGTATTATAGTGGTTGGTTGTTCCTTTGTGTGGAGATCAATAATTTGGTAATGAGTACATGATTGAGGTCAACAGTAAAAGCACCAAGTTGGACGAGAGGTAGAATGTGTTGATCATGAGGTTCTTTAGTTTGTAGGGAGTGTGTGCTATGGAGAAGATGTAGATGAAGACTTCAACTAATGAAGATTAAAACAAGTAGTGATTAAGGGGAGCGTTGGAGTATGTAACTCCTACTTGTTTTATGTTTGTGATCATATTTGGTTGTTTTGATTATTGGCCATTATTAGGTAGAGCTGGTTCTCTACGTAAAGGTTGTTCCTAGTCTATGGTAGGTTGTTGCAGTCTAGTTGGATGTGAGAGATTCTCTCCAACTAGTTAGCTTCCTAGATTGGCGTGTGGTTGAGATATTTCCTCAACTAATAGATTGTGTGTCCAAGATAATTTACTTATCATAAGACAAAGCTTCATGTATTTATATTTGTACTATTACATTATTTAATGTAGAACGGTGTCGTGACACATTTATGTGTGCAATAAAGATCTACTCTCCAACTTACAGTATGTGGCCTTCTTTGAGGAATTTACAGTTTTCTGCTATCATTTAATCTAACAGAAAATATTTTGAATAGAGTTTGCAAGGGAAATAAATTAATTTAAAGTGCCCTTCAATAAATAAATTTAATAAGGTTCAAAGCTCGACTCGGCTCGTCTCCATTAATATGCAAGTCAAAAGTGGTCCTGAGTTTAAGATAGCCTACAGAAAACAGACTTTATATAGAAGGAAGAGAGAAAAACCTTTTGAAAATTAGTTTCGGAATCATCGTCCTCAACGTTGATAATTTCGCTGAGATGATCAATTAGCTTCAGTTCCCACGTATTTCGCTGATTTATTTTCTATTAAAAAAATAACAAAATAAAGTGTAATGAGTTTCTCGAAAACAGTGATTCTTGATGGAGAAAAAGAGAGCAAGAATTTATATGATTGTAATGGAAGTCTTACATTTTCACTGGCGAGTTTGATGCAGTTCTGGAAGAGCTCCAGGATCTGATTCTTCGCGAGAAGCTTGTCAGACTCGATCCCGGAAGCTTGAAGATCTGGCGGAGGTCCAACAGTGGACTTTCTCCTGCTCGCTGCAGCCCGGGCAGCGCGGACTTGGGCTCGCTCGAAGTCATCATCGTTGGGGCTGAATAAATGGTGCGCTGGGGTTTGGGCACGTTCCTTCAGAGGCGTTTTGTGCCTGTTGTTATTAATCATCCTGCCTTCATATGCCTGCCTTCAATTTTCGTGAAAACCTTGGGACCAAAAGTTGAAACCAATGAAAGGGAAACAATGCTGCAAATATGAAATACCCTCCTTTTCCGCGACCATAAAAGCCCTGACAGTAGTAGAGAAAAGAGTAAAGCTCCTGTAACATTCGAAAATGCCGGACTTCTTTCATGCCCCTGAGTTTTGTGAGACTGATTTAGTGTTTCAGACAAAGTTTCCCCCTCCCACTGATTTCCCTCCAATTCAAATTCACTGTGTATATTTGGGACCCACGTACATTATATTTATCCAAATGGGTTTTTAATAACCATTGTTCTTATTTTCCCAGTTTCCACGGTGAAACTCCATATCCTTTTCATTAAAATTCTCGACTTTTTTTGTAAGTTGGTCTCTTTTTTTGTTAATCAAAATTATTAACGAAATCTGGTTATTTTAACTTAAAATTGGGAAAGTATTATTTTAAATAGGTTAAAATAATAAATAATAGGTTTACATTATTTAACCGGGTAATAGATGGAATTTTACGCTGGAGAGAAGGATAAAATTTTTAGGTATTCACGAGGTTTTGGTTATATGACAAATAATCAAACAGAGATATATGGTCTTTACCAAGAATTTTTGTTAGCCAAAGAACATCATGTGGACACACTTATTTTTCTGGGAGATTCTCTCATAATCTACATCATTTAGTCAAAGGCTGTCTCCCAATAGAGAAATCTATCAAAAACATCATGAAAATAATCAAGAAAATTGAGGAAGATATCACATTCAAAGCATATTTCCTTCTCCTTAAAGACTTCAACAAAGAAGTGAACAAGTATGTTAAACATGGGTGTAAATTAAAGATAAGTGAATTAAAGATTAATGGCCAATAAGTGAATTAAAGATTAATGGCAAAATCAGGTTTGTTATAATTCCCTAGTGGTGGATGAATCTATTAAAAAAAATCCCTAGTAGTATTATGTGTTGTACATTTTGTGTTTTATTGGAGTAATTTTGTAAGGTATTCAACTACAAAACCCCTCTTTTTGTTGCTTGTGTGTATTCTCCTCAAGGAAATCATGTATTCCTATTCTAAAAGAGAAAACAATTAGAAAATTCTGAAGAATTACCTTTGTAATGTCAATCGCAAAATTATATGATATTGTATACTCTTTCCAATATTTATATATAACCATTTAATAATAAGAATTCGGTAAATTTGTATTTATATTTATAATAAAAATAATAATTTTATCAATTCAAAATTGTAATTTTGACAAAGATTGTATAAATTTATGCAATTCTTTACATAAATTTTAGAAGTAAAAATGTAAATATGCAAAGTTGTCAAGGTTAGTGGCCACTAAAATTTATGCAAGTAGTTTCACAAAATTTAGGAAGGACGATTATTGGTGTTGATAATATTCCCATGAATTTCAAAATGAATGGCGAGGATTAAAAAGAGTATGAACATTGAATCCAACCTCACCCTTCAATCTAAAAGTTCTCCTCCAATTCCAAAATATGCATGCCTATGAGCGAAAATATTTCAATGTTCACATAATAAAATATTCTAATATCAACTTCACAGAGAACAAAAGCTATCACTGGAAAGGCACTTTAATGTGCAAAAAGGTCCTCTTTACAACCCACTATAAAGGAGGTGTTATTCCTTCAAGTTCAACATGAAGTTGACACATAGTACTAATTTAACAATTGAGTTATGGCTATCCATGTTGGTTTCACAAGTGAGATATGATCAATTGTCCCACAATGTAGAAGTTCTATCTTGACAAGTGAGTTATGATCAGTTGTCTCGTAGTGTATAACTTCTATTGCACACATTACATATATTAAAAAGATAAATTTAATTTTAGACATAAATAAAATATTTGAATGTGTGTTTAATTGATATACTTTTATATCAACTTCATTCTCACATGCATATATAAAGAAAAATAATATTTAGAAATAAAAAATGGGTGTGTGTGTTTAATTCCTTTATGTTTGATATGGAGATGACATTTGTCATTTAATATTTATTAGTAATGAAAATTATTTAAATATGGATTGTAATTAAAATATTTTAATTTAGTCTGCTTGGGGTAGCTCAATTGACAATGGTTATGGAAGTGAAGTGTCACCGAACCGAAAGTCTTGGGTTCAAATCTTGTGCTATCCCCCTTGATTGGGGTGAGAAGTTGGACGTGATGAAGATGTGGTCCTACCAAGCTTAAAAAAAATATATAGAAAAATTATTATTTCAAAAGCACTTTGCATAACTCAAACTGAGGGCAATGTGTAATTCCTTATGTACTCAACTTGGAGTTGACACACGACACATGTATAAGTTTACTCCTAAACTATAGCAAATATATCAAGTAGTACATAGTTATATCTTCAAAAAAATTATGAGCCCTCTTATCCAACAAAAATACATTTTTTCTCCACAAGGACTCCAAACTGAACAAAAAAAACAAGGTTTCATAGGTATACACCTCATAAAACTAACCCACTAAAAAACAAAATGTACATGTCATACTATTATTATTGATAATGGAATCCTTCACTGTGAAATGCCAACCCATTTAGCTCTAAGGAATAGGATAAGGATGATTCAACCACTAATTTTTAAATATCCCAATCTTATTTTACACCTTTCATTAGCACATAAGTCTGTATATTTAATGAGATCACGAAGAACATGGAAATATGTTATTCAAGAGGACCCATTTGATGCTTTCCTAATTCTTTTCATAATACTTTCTAATGTTTTGTCCCTTAGAGAGGAGTCCTTCACCAAATGTTGAATAAGGAGGGTGTCATGTCCCCATTTTTATTCTTCTTCATAGTACATCCATGGTGGATTTCCAAGACAGGGGATGACCAGGTCAATGGAGCGTTTATGTCATCACGGGTCCAGTGGAGTTTTTGTGACATTTGATGGCATTCCCTTGGCATATTCCATCATCAACACAATTTGTCTTTCATTTTGTTGCATTCCGACAACTTTCAAAAATTAGCATTATTATTGGGCATAACTTAATTAATTATGCTCGAGGTGGCATTTCGGGGAGATTAATTGATGGAACACCTCAGTGTAATATCTCGTTGGAATCAAAACGAGAAGATCTACATGATGGGACTTTTGGATGGGAGTTTGAGTGACTTGAGGAGACATGGTGGCCAATTTACCTTTTTCTCACATTAAAAAATAATATTTTAATTAAAATAAAAGAGAGAAAAGTGCTCTATGGTTAAAATAATGATAAAATAGAAGGTTCTAAAGGGGTCCATCAGATCTATAAACAAAGAGGAGGAGGCCATTGGAGGACATCTTGGTTTTGATATTGTTTCTCGTATGAGAGGTTGAGAACCCGGTTCTCTACTCCATTGGTAGCCCCAGGACGAAAACCCTCGGATGATATAGAGAGATTGGGCGAGCACCCATCTCCCCTTGGAGGATTCATTCAAAATCCACAAGTGTAGTGATTGTTCTTGTGTTTCAGTTTGGAGATCGAAGAGTCATTCCTGGTTATTGTATTGGCATATATCTATATATATATATATAGCTAAATTTGGGTTGTTGCATTTCTCATTGTTCTTCATGTTGTGATTTTGAATGAGATCTTATGCAATTTATAGATTTATGGTTCTGGTTTTACATGTTAATCTTCTAGAAAATGCATGATAGTTTAATCTGAAGTGCACATTCCAAAATTAATTGACTTGGGACATTACAGACGGAATCTCCCAAAACATTAAAATTTAAGAGAAGTTACCAAATTTTCTTTGGCTAAGTGAATCCCCTAGTAGAGGGCATAAGCTTTGGCTTGGTTGTTTGTCATGTGTCCTAAGCCCTATGAATACTCTGCAACTTTAATTTTCCTCAAGACCATAGAGCACTCCTTCCCCTCCTACCGCCCTTATTTATATATATATATAGAAAATAGAAAATTCATTATTCAAAAGGCACTTTGTCCAACCCAACGTGAGGGAGATGTATAATCCCTTGTGTGTTCAACTTGGAGTTAACAAATGACATTTAAAAAAAATATTAATAACAAAAAAAATTAATTGAAATAATTTATTATCAACTTTTCGTCATTTTATGTAATTTGGGTGGTTGGGAACAATGTTGTTATCCTCTTCGCTTGGGTTCATTTCCCGCATGTGACATGTTTGAGTTCATAATGATTATAATGACTTCGACCCCATACATTATGCATTCCTCATATAAATATAAATATATTTCATAGAAAATAAAATATCATTCTATCCATAATGCTTTCTACTTACCCCACCCATTATACATTACTCATATGGAATATAAAGATATTCCATTGAAAATAAAATCTCATTCTATCCATAGGTTCTTTCTACTTTCAAATATAGGGGAGATGTGTAGTTCATTCAAATATTAATATGGACTACACTAAAAGATATATATTCTTCATATGGAATATAAAATTATTTCTTCAAAGGAAACATTTATATAGGGGACACAAAAAGATTAAAAAATAATTAAAAAAATGCATATTTTTTATATAAAAAGAAAGATATCTCTTTGAAAGAATATATGTGTGTGTGTGTGTGTGTGTGTGTGAAAGGTATCATTCATACAACTCTTAATGGAGTTGACACATGGCATATTAAGCATTAGTG
Organism: Pinus taeda; assembly: GCA_000404065.3. Classification (NCBI taxonomy): domain Eukaryota; kingdom Viridiplantae; phylum Streptophyta; class Pinopsida; order Pinales; family Pinaceae; genus Pinus; species Pinus taeda. The sequence goes on from APFE030305698.1 coordinate 217,554, forward strand.
TAGATCCATTTTAAGTTTTAACTTCAAATTTGTTATGCATAGAGAAGGATTGAAATTTGATGGAGATTTGATTGTTATGCACATGTGGTGATTAAAACATTTCAATGGTGTGTTGTTCAGTATGATGAATATGTGTAATTTCTTTCATGCTCAACAGATAGTTGGCATGTGGCATATTAAGAACCAATGTAGGTCCACCTTAACTTTGAATCTATCAAGCACTTAAAGGGATCAAAATTTCAAGAAAAGTTTTGCACCTATAGGGATTTGATTCTTCTTGGCACATGATAAATTCAAAGTTAAGATGGATATGCCATGGCATAAACCAATATGAACAGGATGTGTAGTTCCTTTTATGTTCAATGTTGAGTTGACACGAAACATTTAAATCAAATATTAACAACAAAGATAATTATATTGGCCATAATGAGATATTTCAATGCCCACCTTAAGTAATCTCATTTTACATCAACTTTTATAATGTTGGACAAATAAAAAGTAATTGAAATTTTAAAAAACACCATTCAATGAATATGTGCTTTTAATTTTCTAGTGTAAGGTTAATGTGTAATTCATTAAATTTTTAACATGAAGTAGTCCATCTTAACTTTGAATCTACCAAGAGGGACCAAAATTTTAGAAAAGGCTTGCACCTCTAGGGATTTGATAGGGCCACACGCATGGTGGTTAAAAAATTTCAATGGTGTGTTGCTAAGTATGAGGGAGATGTATAATACCTTTGTGCTCGACATGGAGTTGACACGTGGCATATTAAGCACCAGGATAGATCCATCTTAACTCTACATCTATAATGTGCTAAGAGCTTTAAGATTTGAAGAAATTTTTTTACACCTATAAAGATTTGATCCCTCTTGATGCGTGATAGATCCAAAGTTAAGATTGATCTAGACTTTAAACTCTCATCTACTTTTATATATTATTCCATGTTGGTAACTAAACACAATTGGGTAAAGTGCTAATGTATGTTTTGATTTATATTTTAAAATCTCAAATAAAAATATTTTTTTCTTGAAAACAAAATTATTCCACATTGTTTGTGGAGTTTAGTATGTAAAAGCATATAACTTTAAATATATCATAGTGATTTTATCTATGAAGAAGTATATAAGTGTAATGGTTAATTAAATTTGTGATGAATACAAGCTACCCGCAGGGGTTTGGTCTCATAGTCAGTGAACGGTCTGTTAAGTTGTTTGTGTCGCTATGCAGGTCACGGGTTCAAGTCTTGTCTTACCTTGAGGGGTCGTTCCTTGCGTGTTGGACAGTTCCTCCTAGCTATTATAGTGGCAGCTGGTGGGATTCGACCCCATGTAACGTGAGTACGATACCACCACTATTGCCGATTCAGCTATATATCTAAAAAAAAAATGCAAGCTACATAGTAGTGAGTACCTACCTAATCTAAATATAGCAAATTAAAGTAAAATACTATGAAAATTTGGCAAAATAAAAGCTTATATAAATACATGTAGAAACCCCGAACAAAAATTTTAAAAATATATTTATTGGAAAATTAAAAAAAAAACTAAAAGCAGGTTTTAATACATATAAACAAAATATTATAAATATAGAAATCTTAAATAGAATAACATTAAACTAGATACTTTAATAATGAAATATAAAACTTAATACTGCAAACATGGTAAATATTAAATAAAATAAAATAACATGGAGTTTGACTATTTAATTGTCCTAGAAGCTTCTTCATTAATTTTATTATATTGACTTCATATTATATTGATTGTATGGCCTTTATTATCACATGGTGTACTTGTCAAATTTGGAGAAATTATTTTCCCCAAATTTATGTCATCCTAACTTATTTTATTTGTTGGTGTAAATATTTAATCATAAATAATAAAATTGGTGTGAATGTTTAATTATAACTAGTAAAGTCATTTATAATTTTTAATTAAAACAACTCTTTGTATATATAAGTATACTTGTGTCCAAGGTATATTTTTAAATGGTAGTTGTTTATTTAATGTGTTTGTATGTTAATGGATGGTTGAGATTTATGTATCTTACGAGACAATGGTGGGTTGATTATAAAATTGTGGCGCGAATGTATTCATGATGCATTTGACAATATCATGGTACCATCCCTGCAATTTATGAATGTTATTTGTATTTTTTAATATTTTATTGTCAAACAAAAATAACGCATTAAAATTTATTTCAAATAGAATGTAGTTTTTATTATTTTATAATGGGCACTACACTTTATAATTTCATAGTGTAGTGAGTGTTGTATTTTATATTTTAGTGAATTTACAGAAGAGTAATATTAAAAAATAAATAATACTTTATAAATTTTTTAAATGTAAAAACATTTTAAAAAACAATTTTGGTCAATTTTTTGCTTCACAATGAATGTGAATTTGGAATTGGAACGAATTTGAAATTTAAGTCGTGGTTGGTTTGTGAATTTAAAATTCTACACGTGTTTGGGATGCTCTTGTTGGAAAATTATCATACTCATATTGAGGTTGATTTATTAATTGTACGTCATAGTCAGAGTGATTTTGAAATTCGAGTTTTGCTTGGTTTGGTTCAATTGGAAAATTATGTTGCTAATAATGACACCCAGGGAAAAATTGTGGAAATTTGCAAAGCGGCAAAAGACAAAATGTATCACGTGGGAATGGAGTGCAAGAAAGATGCATGTGCATTGGTAGATTTAATGCGAGCCATGGAATCAGTTACGTTGGAGATATTGAATTACAATATTTGTTGTTTCCATTAAGCCATTCACTACACATTCTACGTATGTAATCACACACTTTTCATTTGGCGAGTTTCGAGATAATAGTGTCTGCCATGGATTCATTGTAAATGAAGTGATTCGATTAATTAGATTACAACACTGCATCATATATTTTTTTTGGTAGGTGTCGTCACTAAAAAATGTGGAAGCCAAAGAATTGGAGGACACAATTCCCCAAACCACGACTAGTGATTACAATGTGTGATTCCCCAAACCATGACTAGTGATTACAGTGCGTAAAATCATTTGCCATGGATTCATCGTAAATGAAGTGATTCAATTATTTAGATTACACTGCATCATATTTTATTTGTTTTTTTGTGGTAGGTGTCATCGCTAAAAAATGTGGAAGCCAAAGAATTGGAGGACACGATTCCCCAAACCATGAACTAAAAAATGTGGAAGCCAAAGAATTGGAGAACACAATTCCCCAAACCATGACAAGTCATTCCCCAAACTATGACTAGTGATTAAAGTGCGTAAATTCATTTCGACATTAACGTTGGTTAACTTTTGTGAATGCTTTTACTGTGGCGGGATTTTGAATGACTAACATTTTGATTAACTTTTATTGAGAGATTTTAATGTCATTAAAATAACAAAGTATTTGTTTTGTAAATAAATAAATAACCCAAATTTAAAAACATTTGATATGTATGAAATTTATTTACTCTAATAATAATAGTAGTAAATTAACAACAACACTTTTCAAAAATAATAGCAAACTATGTTTATACGCACGGTCCATATCCATTAAATGACCATTCTCACTAATAATTAACCACTAAACTATATGAAAATAAAAACACATATAAATTCAATTTTTTCTTATAAATAGTCTTATTTAAATAATAATATTAATATAACCCAAATTAGAGATAATAGTGAGTTATGATTATTCACATTAAGGATGATTAACAAGGGATGACCATCCTCAATAGGTTTGACCATTACATTTTGGGAAAAGAAAAATATAAAAACTCATTTATGATAAATATAAAATATCCTCCAAATATATGGAAAAGCCAAAATGTCTCAATAGAAGGGTAAATATATTACTTTTACTCCTTGGAAAAAACACTGATGGTGGGATTGAGTGTCGCAGTAAAAATCTTCATCCACCAAAATTAATGGGATACAATAACATGTGATAAGGATGACGTGTCATGCGTATCAAGCTTTTGCGAGTGGACTTTTGAAAGATGCATGTAATCTGTTTGACTGTCACAACGGACGTAATCTGTTTGACTGTCACGACGCATGTAATCTATTCGACTGTCACGACACATGTAATTTATTCGACTGTCACGTTTTACATATCTCTACCGTACATATATTGCTCTTCAATCCACGGATATGATTTTTAATAATATTTTAGTGTGAAGATAAATTAGTGGAAGTTATAAATTAGGTTGTAAAATACATTATTTTTGGAAAACAAAAAAGGTTGTATAGTAAAAATTAATGATGGGAGTACATTTGCCATCATTACAAAATAAGAAGTGAACCAATAGTGTTTCAATAAATCAATTTAACTATTGTTTAAAAATAATAAAATTCAGTTGATAATGTTTAACTTTAGATAAGTTTCAAATATTTCTAGTTAAAAAGATCTAATATATGGTCAATGTAAAACTGAACACATTATATCTTGCCTTGCCGCAGGTATAATAAAAGGGAAGGCATTAATAGGGTGTTCGTACTAACTCATAAATATTTTTCTCTACTTTAGATTTGTTATGCATGAAAATGTCCATCAAAATCCTCGCACGTTAATTGAGATATTTTATCATGACTTTGGCATGGTTAATGTTCGAAAAAAAGGATCCATGATTATAGTTTTCTGACATCTTTTTACTTATTTTGATATAATGGTGCCCTCAGTATTCCATCTTAATTGTGTCTTGATGTTATTCTATATAGTCATGTAAGTGTCTTTGTAGCATCCCCTCATTGTCCTTCTAGTGACCTTGTTGTGTTCATTTTTATGTATGTTTGCATTATTTATAAGTTCATTTAGATGGTTTCTTTGTATCACTTATCCTCTATGGTTTCAATTAGAAACATAGATTAATGATAAAAATTCAAGGGTTAGTATTAGGGTTTTGTAAGTTGGGTCGATGATTAGGATGTTGAGAAACCAATAGGCAAGTAAATTAAGGTTGATTTCTCTTACTTGATAAAGTTTGTGAATATTTGTTGGCTTCTTATTTCTTTTATTATGTTCTCTTCATCAAACAATTACCAAAATGTAAACCGTGAAGATCACAAGAACACAAAGAACACAAAGATGTAGGCTATAATCCAGGGCAAAACCCCACAATGGGGAAAACCCAACCAACTCCTATTCTTACAGAATTAGATAAAAGTGAGAAATCCAAGACCTAAAAACCAAGACCAAGACTTCCCACAAGACGTAAGTCAACCCTCCTTCAATCATTCCTCAAGTAAGTCAAATCCAACAAAGTGAATGCTAGTCAACGCCCTTCAAAGGTGATCAAACTCTTATTTTTTAGCCCCTGCAACAAATATGAAGTTTTCGGCCCCTACAACAGTTTGAAATTTTGCACATGTGACAAAATTAGGGTAGAATTAGGGCATAAATCTTGATTTTTGTTTCTCCTTTGTCCTTCGCTCTCTCTCCTTTGACTTTGAATCCTTTCTTGTTTTTCGCTTATTTTTCCTTCTCTTCTTGGCACATAAATCGAAGTGGTGAATTGGTGATCAAATGAGGTCGAATTGCATTATATTTATAGTTGTCTAGGAGGTCGAATTTGTCCCTTCTAGGGTCAACTTGTCCAAGCAGGGCCGACTTGGTCTTGTGGGTGACAAATTGATTCTTTTGACTCAAAATAAAATAATTTTTTTTTTCTTACAAATAGTCCAAATGGGACTTTGACTCACGGAAATTTTTTTTTCTTACTCAAATAAGCCTTAGAAGCACGAAGAACATGCTTTGATAAATGAAAATAATAATTTATTTTTCTTATTTTTCTTTTACATGAAATATATAATGACACAAGTACAATGATAATTATGAAGACCAAACCTAGATACATTTCCAACACTTTATCTTAACTAGGGAGGTATTCGTAATGACTCAATAGGGTACAAGAATACTCTTAAATTGAAATATTCTCATAAGAAGAGTTCAGATTGATAATCATCACCAACATTGTCAATTACAAAAATTGCAAGGCCTTGACTAGCAAGCTCTAAATCTCCACTAGATTAGAGCACAATGTTGGGAATCATATATTTGGACACACCACCATCTCTCAAGGCACATACCCCATTTGGATGTTCACCAGGTATGTCCTCACAGGACTATTATTATATTGGATATCACCCCATCCTTAAAGAATATCGGTACTCAGGACTACTCTTATCTTGGATTTCAAACCCTCAAAGGGTATCAATCCTCTGGACTACTCCTCTCTTATATACCATTACTTAAGGAGTATCAATCCTAAATGCATATCCAATCCACCATTCTCCCTACCAATGCCTTCACCAAGCTTACGTTTGTTAGTCCTTGCCATAGTGCATGACACATGGAGAATATGATGTCCACCCTCACTCCCTCTCAGCCAGGGAGGAAATCCTCACTCCTTCTCAAACAGAGAGAAACAACCACAAGCTTAATCTTGTCTCATTAAAGAACCAACTACATGTTATTTCATGGATATTTGTTGGGCTCCTCATTACATCGTAACTAGCTTTGAACTTCCTGGACCTTTTTTAATCTTCACATACCTCTAACATGTCATCAAGTAGTTCATCAAACATATTATCAAGCCAAACTCTTTCAACATTGATCACACAAGCCTTCACACCAATCAATGTAGAACCAATTATAACTCCCGCTTTTCAACTAATGAGGGTGAATTTCTTCTAAACCAATATCGAAACCATCACACCATCAAGTGATCAATAAACTATCTCATGAATCCTTGTATCAATTTACCTCTATAGTGTACAAACTTTTGCTATATATTATTCCTGGAAGTCATACCATATTCTAAACATTATGATGTCATTCCTCTTTATCAGAGTTGCCAAAACAAGTGACGTTACTCCAAATTTAAAGTTATATGATTCTTCAAGTCACTTCATGCTTCTAGCTCCCTCTAAAGTTGACATAACTTCCTTCCACACATTTTTTATAATGATCAATTAGTAGTATTATCATTCGTTATGCCAATCCATTATGTTGTTATCAAACAACCATATGGAAGAGTCTTGACTTTCCTATCTGTCCAAGACATGTCATGCTTATGCTCCCAAGTATATTCCTACATCTTGCTCTTCCTTCAATACTCTCAGAAAATATGAATCTTTTTATATATAATGAAGAACCTTTTCTAAGATATGCATACTTTTTTTCTTTCATGCTTCCATTTAGTTGACTTCTTTTGAATGAACTGCTACTTTATCCTTCTTTGAAGATGATGTCCATGAATGATGAGGTTCCTTCCTTACGATGATAAATGCTTCAATTATGCTTTCATGTTGCTTCTAGACTATTTCCACACCTTCATACTTCTAGATTGCTTTGATGTTGCTTTCATGTTTTTCTAGTGAAATATGCTTCTGCCATGTTACTTTGATTCTTCCATTTATATGTTTGAAAATGTGACACTGTAGAAACTTCTATAATGTTCCATAATGACATTGGTTTACTAATGGTTATGCTTTTGTAGTAGATCCCTGTAGCCTCTTTTATGCTAAGCAACTACTTTTAGATCATCATAATAGAATTGTAATTGTTGCAGTAGCTGTAAAGTCCTTGATGGGCCAAATCCTTCTTATTCTTTAGATATTTGCTTTCAACCTTTTGTGATAAGATGAAACTATCTATGCAGACTCTATTTATTATATGTTTCTTTCCATGATACCATAATTTTCAAATCCCAAGACTCTTCCACAAATGTAACTATAATTGCTACTCTAACTGCCATGTTTTAATAAAAGAGAAAACGAACTGCTTGTAAACCTCGTAATAGTGAGATCCTTCAATAATATAAGTCCTTATGATATTCAATCTTTGGTTTTTCTCGGGTTCTTCGTCTTCTTCTACAATGTGAGCTCCACCTCTTTCTTGCGTCTTGTTTTTCTTCTTGTTCTTAGGATCCTGTTGATGGTGTTGGACCTACCAACATTCAAGGGGTCTCCCTGATATGAGGTCTAATTTCCTTGATATGCGGTCCCAATTAGACCTCATATATTTTGGGATAGGAGCCCCATCCAGAATATGGTATGGTTGCCGATTATCTTAAAGATATGCCTTGGCTCTCACTGTCAGCAAGAGAGAAGAGTGTGAATGCACTTTCAAAAAGCAAGGGGGGTCTACCCAGTGAGTGTTCAATCGTGTGTGTGTGTCAAAGTTATTTCACTATGGAGGGGAGGAGAAGTGAGCCTCTAAGAGAGAGGTAGTACTACCACCCTAGTAGAGACATGCATAAACAAGAAGGATTTGTACAACATCAAGCAGAATAGTCCACAAGGATGTGACAACAGTAATAACAATTACAACACATTCTCAATAGGATAAGTACCATAATAACTGAAATAGTTCTACTAATTTAGCATAGATGGAAGCAAACATGAATTACAAACATTCACATAATAGTCTTACAAATATCCATAATCCATGCATGAAGAATGTGTTAGCCCATAGCCCTTCTTATAATAAGTAAAAGTTCCAAGACAACATCACTAGCTCCAATAGTGGAGCGTTGGAGCCACTCCTTTCTCCTCAAAAGAACTAGCTTATCTCTCTAATGCCTTGCGGGAGGAGCCAAGGTGAAACTTCTTGTGCTCTTACAATGAAGGTGTGTATATAACAATGAGGAAGTGATGCTTCACCTTCCTTATGACTCTTCATCTACCCTCATGACTGTTTGACTTCCTATGACTTTTCAACTTTACATGACTCTTCATATTCCATACATGTCCTTTGGACTTCCAATTTACAATACATTTTCGAAACATAATTTACATCATTAACCACAATGGGGTAGCCTGTGACAAGTCATGACATAACACTAGTGACATAGGCTGCTTGATGATGTGGCAATGTCAAGACATTGTTGCTATTGTGTGTTGTGGGTTTGCTTGAGAATGCTCTTCTTTTCACCTCTGCATGGCTTGGTGATAAGGGATCTTCAATGATCTCAAGTCTTGAATGGTGATCACAAACTGGTGTCCCTTTGCTTTCTCTTGATTGATCACCTTGTGTACTCAGCAACAAAATGGTCTTCCAACATTTTGCACTCTTTGATCTCCTTCTTCATCATATCGCCATGGCATAATACGGTACATGTTTATGCACTTCATTCATGATGAGACAACATTGTGCCGAAACCCCCTAGTGTAAGATTATGCATACTTATCCATTGGCTTAGCTAGAATAGGATGGTGGGCTGGGAAAGGGGCTTAGTGACTGCGCAGTTGTGTAGTTCAAGAAGTCAAGTGGAGCCTTGACACTTCCAAGTGCGAAGTTCAGGCTAGGCTGAGGGGACAAAATGTGCAGTTATGAGAGTCATTGTGGTAGGTTGAGGGGATGAGCACTTGTTGATCACATTGCGCAGTTATGGGAGATCAGAGAGGTTTGACCATTGCATAGTTTCACATTTCAAGAGCTCAAGGATGAGCTTGAGGCTAGAGACTGCACAGTGCAAAGTTAGGCCCATTCTGGGAGAAAAAATTGCGTAATTTTGGGAGTCAAGGTTAGGAGTTGAGAACAAAAATTGTGTAGTAGAGTAGTCCTGGGAGGCAGGAACTGTGCATTATCCAATGCCAAGAGTCAAGGTCACAATAAAGGACTAATACTGTGCAACGCATGGTTCATGGAGGTCAGGTGAAGCTAGGTTGTTTGGTCAGGAAGTTTTTCAAAAAATGACTAAGTGCAGGATCGGTGAGGTTGATGTGAACAATTATAATACTTTGACTATGATCACACACTTAGAATACTCGATGACACAAAAATATAGACCATCTAGGACACATGACAATGAATTTTCCTTCATGTGACAACTTTACGACATGTGCAACACTTAAGATACACTTTGCGACAACCGTGACAACACTTATGCGACAATGCTTACAACTTTGGGATTATGTGCGACAAATGTTTGATAGAATTAGGGCAGGATTCTTGATTTCTCTTTCTCATTTGTCCTTCGCTCTCTTTCCTTTGAATTAGGCTCTTTTTTTTGTCTTTCACTAATTTTTCCTTCTCTTCTTGGCACTAAAATCGAAGTGATTAATTGGTGATCAAATGAGGTCGAATTGCACTGTATTTATAGTTGTACAGGAGTTTGAATTTGTCCCTTCTAGGGCCAACTTGGCCTTGTGGATGACAATTGATTATTTTAACTCGAAATAAATATTTTTCTTCTCTTTCAAATAGTCCAAATGGGACTTTAACCAAATGACAAATTTTATTTTGACTCAATAAACCCTAAAATCATGAAGAAAATGCTTTGACTAATGAAAATAATAATAATAATAATTTATTTTTCTTCTTTTGCTTTTACATGAAATATATAATGACACAAGTACAATGACAATTATGAAGACCGAATCTAGTTACATTTCCAAGATAGGATAAGCCAGATCAATTTGTTTACTAGGATATGGTAGGTAGGTAAGGTCGATTACACTATTAGACTAGGTTAGCTTGGTTAGGTTTGTATATTGGGTTCAAGGGCTATGTAAAACAATGGGACATGTAATTTAGGGATTAGTGTGGTAGGTTAAGTCTATTAGTGGTGTAAGTAGGTTAACCATATCAATGGAGTAGTTTAGATGGGTTATTGAGTTAGATATAGGTTAGGTTGATTAACTTTTGGTAGCTTTTAGCGTAGTAAGTTACATGTGTTATTTGAGTTATGTAGCTTAGGTGGGTTAGGTTATCTGTGGGTTATAATGTTAGGCATGTTAATGGTTCAAATAGGTTGTGTGGGTTAGTGGATTATAAGGTTGGGTAAGTTGGTGGGCTTAGCTATATGGATGTATCTCCTCTCATATGTATCATGTAACAATTTATTTTCAATGTTTATTTTATGTGGACATTCATCTTCAATACGTGTGGTGATATTGTTGACCGCATGTTATGCATCTCTATCATTAGTACTTGGCTCATTCATATTACACACAGTATTAATAAAAATAGGATGTAGTAATTGCAAAGTGGCTCATTAAAAAATGTTTCATACTCTTCCACTCAAATATATTCTATGTACCTATTTCTCCCTTTTCAATGTGTAGTAGAAGCAATGAAATGGAATAAGTTCAATATAATATTTTGATCATTGTAGAGTTCATCTTTATTATCCTACAAATTAAGATCAGGGATAATATAAATGTAAAAAAAAGACATGATAATTATAAAACACATCCATGATTACATTGTATCTCGTAAACCTATGATATTTATAAATGGACACAAATTCTCATCACGTAAACATATAACATGACAAAATAAATAAATCAATATTAATTGATTTGTTTCTAATATTTTTCATTCTCTATCAATATAAATTTTAAATATTACAAAATCTCAATTGGAAAAATCATACAATATTTATATTATTGCCCTTTTTCTTACATCCCATGGGAGAATATATAGAAAAAACAATATTTTCTTCATTCTATTCAAATAGGTTATAGTCTTTTAATAATATCATTCACATACACTTCATCTTTAATTTGTAGGTCCATATAATACTAGTGTATCCCATGTATTGTTATTATTGTGCCCCATAGAAGCCCACTATTGCTATTGTTGTGCCCTTACATTATTGTTTTTATGTAGGGCCTAATTATAATGAGGAGGTCATGTAATTTGAATCATCCAATAATCGTTCTTTTATGAGATGTAAAAGGAGTTTTCCCCCTCTAAGTGGTTTATTATCAAGTAGGTTATCTATATGTTCTTATGTTTTTGAATTATTTCAATATGGATACATAACATTTGGTATCAAAGCTCTTGATCCTACGGTTTTCTTGCTTGAAACGAGCCATTGTGATATTTTCGCTATAACTTTTCTTTTGTGAAGCTTCAGACTATGATATTGTTCCCATGTCAAGGAAAAATCTTGATTAATGCCATGTTAAAATTTCATACCTTGGCTCACTATATTTTCAGAGATATGGTTCGAGGAAAAGGTTTATGTACGCTACAAAATTTAGTCTCAAACAGGTGTATTAGGGAAAATAGTCATAACTTTCTCTTCAAGCATCGGATTTGAATTTTGTAAAATGTGACTGAAAGTGCACATACTGTAGTCTTTTGAGTATGAGTTTCAGGGTTGAAGGTTAAAACAATGATATGTGGCATCCCATACAAGTTCACTTTATTGAACAAGCCCATAATCAAGTCATTGTGGAAGATTTGACATAACTTTATCTCGAAGAACCCAATCTCAGTCTAACTTGTGGGATTAGAAAGAAGACATGGAGAGCTACTGCAAGATGGAATTTCAAACCTTGGGAGGCTATAACCACAAAGATGCAATAGTTTCAAGGTCATCTAGATCAATAAGCTCTTAAAAGTAGTTTATTTTTAAATTTACATAACTTTTGTTTGAAAAACGTCTTTGAAGTGATTCAAAGGGCATAATGAAGCACAAATATCATTAATTGGTTCCAAAATGTCTCCCAAAAAATAATAATTCTACACCCATTAAGCCCACAAAAAGCTCTACTATGATGCATGAAGAAGAGGAAGAAATGCAACGTGATATATCAAAATTATGGGACCAAGTGCAATAATTTTCGCTCTCACAAAGAGCAGTTAGAAATGAATTGGAAGCAATGATGAATGTTAATATGGATGGTTTAAAAGTAGAAATAAAAGGGGCCATGGAAAATTTAAAAGCAAACATGGAAGGTTTGAAGGAAGGTTTGACAAATTTGCTAGAAGAAAGACTTCCTAGTGGTAATAAGGTATTCCATCAAACTCACAAGGAGAACAAAAGGAATGTGAATTGTGATTTTAGAGACTCCAACTTTGGGTTGAAGACCAACCACATTCCAAAGATTGATATGAGGAAGTTTAATGGTAAGGATCCGATAATATGGATACTACAAATGGAGCAGTTATTTGATCTACATGATATGCAACACATGCAAAAGGTACGCATTGCATCTTTCTATTTATAACCCAATCAATTTTTGTGGTATCGATGACTTTGTTCTTGTAAATCTATTGTCACTTGAAAAATTGTTACGGAGGAATTAGTAACACATTACGAGGATACAAAGAGTAATACCTTCTTTAGCCAATTAATTAATCTTGAACAAAGGGTTAGAGTTGCGAAGCACATTGAAAACTTCCAAACATTGAATATAAAGGTAACTAATATTCTAAAGGAGCATTTGATTGATGTCTTTATAGGGACTTTAAAGGGTAACCTCGAACATGAG
>APFE030305698.1:235775-237054 GCA_000404065.3 Pinus taeda
ATCACAAAAACAAGAATCTGACAACCACATAATCGATCAATTTCAGAGTATCTCATTAAGTGGAAGAAATTTGATTTGATTTTTTTTAAGGGTAGTTCATGGACACTAGGTGGCCGCTACATCCACGACAAAAATCCAGGCAGATCAACCCAAAGGGATTTACCCATCGGTCAAACAAGCAGGGCCTAACCCCAAGGGCGTCGAGGAGATTTGACCCTATGACCTCCCAACTGGCGAGGTACTTAGCAACATGAACTCGACCAACAGAGCTAACCTTTGGGGCTAACTTTGATCCAAACTTAAACATGAACACAAAAAATTATATATATAATAATAAATACATAGATGCAGCAGAAAAACACTTCATTTCATTAATAGAAAAATAGTGAACCATGTTTACAAACAGAATGGAAATCAGATAGCTCGGGCGATGGTAGCTTATCTCTGAGAAGAGATGTGGCGGCTACATGTCTTCGAGCTATGTTACAATGAGGCTCAAGGGCCTATTTATTATTGAAAAACATGAGAAAACCCTAAACAACCAAAACCCTAACTCTAGGAGATGTAACACCGAGAGTTTATGGGCCTCGTTGGGGTTAGTTGGGTAGCCAACTTCCCAGGGTCATAACTTGGTCATACTATCTCTGTTTGGCGCGTATGATACCTTGCTGGAAAGGTCTATCTAAGTACTACAGGTTTCACCATAGGCCTTTGCCTATGGTTATGGGCTTGCAGCAGACTTGAAAAAATCCGTTTAGGGGGTCAAAACTGCTCAGGAAGTTCAGGACCCGAAAAATGGTTAAAAATAGTAAACGCTGAAATAAACAAGGAAACATATGAAACTAACTGGAGGATCTAGGTGGAATAGGTGGGTGGCCACCAATATCCACTTGGATCAAACTTGTTGAAGATTCCACATGGGAGGATGAGTTTTTTTATAAGAAAGCATCCATAACGACTCCAACATTGAGGATGACACTTTTTTGAAAGAGAGGGGCAGGTTAGGTCCCTATAATACTAGTATATCCCCTATATTGTTATTATTGTGCCCCATACACACCCACTATTGTTATTGTTGCACCCTTACACTATTATTGTTATGTAGGTCCTAGTTATATTTTGACCCTTTAGACTCCTATATATACCAATGAGGTCTTGTCATTTGTGTTAGCACTTGAGATTTCACCTAGGCTGAGATAGACAAACCTCAAAGCTACATCAAACCATTTCACCTCGTAGCTAGCCCTACGAGGTATGAGAAGGCTCTCTCGGGTCAAAC
>APFE030305698.1:253054-283058 GCA_000404065.3 Pinus taeda
GAGATTCACTGTTAATTATAGATACCAAAAACTAAGAGATGGAATAACCTATTTTAATACCATAATATATGCATATAGATAATTTAGCCGTGTTTATTATTTCCTTTGAATTGCCTTTGTGATGCACATCTAAAAAAAAAAAATCTGGATGGCAACTTAACAAAATCTGTAAAATTACAAATTAATGCAATTCATGTTAATTATTTCTAACCATGGAGTTTACAACACATGTCAAAATGTATAAATGTAGAACACATTGCAAAAAATGGGGAAGGAAACACTAATACAATTGTTTAATTCAATGTGACATTATAGATGCTCCCATGCATGCTCAAAGCCATCTCCACCTCTACTCTAATGTCACTTATGATAAATGCACATAATAAATAGGAAAAACCTTTTTCCAACTAGTATAGTACAATATTCATTGAAATTCTAGACTTATAAATGAAAAAATTAATTTATGCCTTTTGGTGGAAAAAGTGGCAACAATACATAAATTATCATACAAGTGAAAAAAGGAAAAAGATAAAAGCATTTTAAATAATCTACAATACAATGTCACCTTTCAAAATACCTACATCTATAAAGGATACCCTTTGGAAGTATCATATTCATAAACATTAGAGATTAAAAATAACAATTGGGCTTGAGCATCTTCATCAACTAGTATTGTTGGCTGCTCAAACAAACAATTCAGTTAAAACACAGTCACTTATAGAAGAATGGAGCCTTCACTACCTTTAAATGAAGAAGGGTGACACTAACAAACCATATATCTATCAACTTTACACCCTTGATCTAAAGATCTTAGGTATAACACTTACAAGAATAACTTCCACATATTTTTTCACATTCTAAAGATCTTAGTTGTCATGTTTGCTAATGGGGTAGCCAAGAATCTCATAAATCCTACAACCCTTTCACACCATGATTGAATTGAACTCCTTTGGGTCATTCTACAATTTTATTTTTTAAATATCATTCCCATCATCTACAAAGCTAAAAATAGTTCAAATTATTTTGACAATAAAACCTTAATACTAGGCACATGCCCTCTCCCTCAAACAAACAACATAGGAATTGGATATACATTGAAAACATTTTAGTCATTAATAGTAGCCATTATCGACATAGTGCTAGATAAGATCTTACACTAGGTGAGCTCCATGTGAATCAAGTCTCACATAAATTGTAAAATGGATTCTAATGACTTTAGAAAAATCTAGTGGTTCTACCATACAATGCTTTGAATAATCTTTTTGAGAAGCCATCATTTTCCCAATTATGAGTTTATATACCTAATCTACGAAGCATATAAATGCAAAAGATGCATATTACACAAGTGACATATACATAAATGGCATATATTGCGCACATGTACCAAAAATACATCTAAAAGGACTGTATTGCAATATGTTCTCTTATTCATGGCTTATGTGAATTATAAATAGGTCATTGAATGTCTAGGTCCTTTGAATTTCCCCTTGAAGCATGTTTTGGGTAAGTAAAATTACCCCTTGTTCATAGAATCACTAAAGCAGACTTGACAACTACTCTTGGTCTTTAGGGCCTAAGTCCCTTGTTTTCAACCTTTAAGCATAATTATTACTAAGAGAATTGTCCTAATTGGTGTACCAAGTGTTGGAGTCGATCTAATATCTCAATCATGAGATAATTATTCATTTCAAAGTGCATTTCTAGGGTCAAAGCAATGTTTAGGACCTAAGCACTTAAGTTTTGTTAGGGTATGATGGTACGAGCTAGAAGGCCTATTGTTGGTTCACAAAACCTTATAATCAAACCCATATGACACTCAATGAACAAATATTTATTGCATAGTAGTTATTTCAAGGCAAGGGCCCGTTATTTTATAATGAGCCCTAAACATATGTATAGTGCCTAAGCTCCTAATTTTTTCCATTAATCATGTATTAGATAAAGAGACACATCTCTAGTGTCTCAATCCCAAAAGTTAGGCCCAAATGTGGCTTTTAGATCAAAAACAATTCTAGAAAGATTTTATCATGATAATGGGGTTCATGCATAATGGAGTGTGAGCATTAACCATATTCTCAGTGTTTTGACCCAACACTCACGTGCTAAAATTTGAATTGGTCCCAGATCCAATTCTTAGGAAAAATTGGGAATGCCAACGACTTTGTCTATAAGTATTCTCAGATGTTCCAATGTCTTGGGTGTGGCCTATGTGCATTTGATAAAAAATTTAGGGCCCAATCCCCTTCATTTTAACATAAACACATTTATTTGGCCGTGAAACCCATCTTTAATGCATCAAACAAAATAATCAAGTTTGTATCACATTGTTGAGGTAAAGATCACTTCCAAAGGGATTGTATGATGGTTCATCAACTTATGCATGGTCTAGGGAACATTTAAGGTTTTTATAGGGCATAAGCCCCTGTTTTTTTACCTTGAAGCATGTCCTAAGTTAGGATACTCATGGGGAATGATACATTGCAGAGAGCATGCATCATTGTTTGAGAATATGTGAATGGCCCTTAAGCCATAGAAGCAATAATAAATCCCAAGCCCCTAGTTTTTTGCCTCAAATAATGTCTTGGTCTAGGAGACATCTTTCATGCACCAAAATTTATAACTAGTGTCATAACCCACTTTTCAAGCAAAGATTCTTGCTAGAGTGCATATATTGTGGCCCAGTGTCTTTTCATGGCTAATGACACGTAAAAATGGTGTGTAGGACCTACTATATTCACTTGCAACTATAAACCATGTCATAAAAGTGGTTCATAACTCTCGAGGAAATTGTTTCCATCCTTTAAGCATGTGTTAAGGGAGGAGACACACCCTTGGCATGTTAAACTTTTGAATTGGGGCCTTGCACTAATCCCGAGCCAAGGATTCCATACAAAGGGCAGGTCTCATGGTGTAGGGGATTTTTAGTTATAACCATTTATAATTATAGTAGGTATAGTTTTTAAATATGGTGGGTAGTTTTCCAAGGCTCGTCAATGAAGAAGAGAATGGAACTACCTATAATCTTGGGTGAAAATGGGAAATTCTCATTGTCCTTAAGTCATTTAAGAAGGCCAAGAATCTTGGTTTGGTCAATTAGCAACATAATTCTTTACTGAGTTTTTTAAAGTCCTAGGTATGATCTCTTGTGGATGATTAAGGAGGTAAATATGTTAAACAATTTCAATTCTAACTTTACTTGCATGATTCCAAAAGTTTACTACCCAAAATATTTCTATGAGTTTAGACCAATTTCCTTGTATAACTATCTTTATGAAATCATTACGAAGGTGATTGTGGTAAGGATCAAGTTGGTTCATTCAAAGGTTATTTCTTGGAAGCAATTTGGGTTTCTTAAGGGCAGGTTCAATCATAAAGCAATTAACATAACCCAATAAGGGCTTCATACTACCAAGTCAATAGAGTATCCTACAACATTCTTAATTTGTCTAAGGCTTGTGATCATATTTCTTGGCTCTCTCTTTGGTTTTTTGTATTGCGAGTAGGATTCAAGCCTCCTTTGGTGAAGCACATTATGGGTTGTTTCACATAAACTTCTTTTGTGGTTCTTGTCGATGTTTTTAAGTCTAATTTTTTTAATTATTTCCATGGGTTGTGACTGGGCTATCCTTTCTCACCCTTCTTGTTTCTCTTGGCAAGAGAAGTGCTTAGTTGTGCAATTTTGGAGGATATTAGGTAGAATAAATTTTAGGGATCTAGGACTGGGATGGAACAACTAACCCATCTTATTTTCATTGATGATGCCCTTTGTTCCTTTTTCTTCTCATATTATGGATACCAACAATTTAATGAAAACTTGGATTTATTTTTCACTACTATTGGAGTGTTTGTGAATTTGGAAAACTTTTCCATTTATTTTCATGCCATAGATGATTAAGTTTAGAACAACATATTGGATCTTTTCAAAATCCATTCTCATGACATGGATGATGGCATTAATTATTTGGGGTGACATTAAATCCAAACCATTACAAGATCGTGAACTAGAGGTGGTTGCACACACAAAATTGAAAAAAGAGGGGCCACTAGTTCTTATCAAGTTAGTATTGGTAGATATTCCAATCTATTAACACATCTTGACTCATATACACAAGGGTACTTTGAATAAAAACAAAAAAGTTGGCTTTAATTACCTTTGGAAGGGTAGTAGCGAATACTTGGGCTCACACTTCATATGTCAACAAGTTATTGTGAAGTTAAAAGGTCAAGGTGGACGGGGGTTAAAAAATGTTTTTTAATTTTGGAAAGGAACTAGTAGCGAAATCATTATGGAACTTTCTGACTAATACTAGTATATGGAACAAAATTATTGTTGAAAAACACACTATCCCTGACTTGGTGATGGATTGGATCAGGAGGAGATAAAAGAGTATACAAAATGTGTCAAATAAATGGAAATCACTAACTTTGGTCAACAATAAACTTAGTCAATTAATGGCTTAGAAGGTGGGCTTAGGTGCTCAAGTAAGGGTAGGAATGGATTCGATAGAAAATTGTGTGGAGAATGTCTTTATGCCAGAAGCTTTGGTACAAAATTTATAGCACATTGGCAGATGTGCATAATTAGTATTCTTTGTAGTATGATTCCTTAGTTTTAGGGTTGGCTTCAGGCCCATGAGTTAGGGTTTGATGGAGGTTGGAATGAGGAGTAGTTACTCTTTTTAGATTAACTAAGGAAAACACATGTCAAATAAAGGGATGCTAAGGATGAAATGGCATGGGCTTTCAATAATCCTAGGGGGCACTACTCAACAAAGTTAGAGTATCCTGCTATCATAGATATGGGTAAAATAAAGGATAGTTGGTGGTCTAATAATATCTAAAAGATAAAGGTGCCTCCCAAATATAATATTTTTTTTTGCTCGATCCTTAAAAAAGGGTGTTAACTTGGGAAAATACTCCAATTAAAGGGCAAGATATGACTGGGGATTATGATATGTTTTTTCAATAAGATAAAGAAACTAATGACCACGTGCTTATGGATTGTTAGCTTATTAAGCATGAACGGAGCTAGGTTGAGTTATAGGTGTCCAAAGGACCTTTATGAATCACACCTAGTATTAGAGAGTGATTTTAGGCCTTCTTCACTGGATATGATCTCAAAGAGGTTAGACCTCTCCCCAATCTGGTTGCTCAAGGTATTTAGCTAGGAAGTAATGCCAATATTTTTCAAGAATGCTCTCTCCCTTCCTTTAGAGTCTCTCAATGGGTCCTTAGCCTACTCCTCTTTTATAAATAGTTTCCCAATGTAAAAGAGGCTAAGATAGTAAGGGACATTTTTATCAACATGGACACTCCCTGGGGCTTCTTTAATAGTGCATGTCAGGGAGCTAATCACCTTTGTACCTTGGAGTCCATCGTATTCCTCTTCAATACACATTGTCTTGTAGGCGAGACCAATATTTGTCAAGGAATAAATAATGAAGGTGAATTTGAAGCTTTGCTCTTCCTTTAAAAATGTAATATGGAAAGGAATATTGCCCATTTGCAAGGTTTTTGGTGACTCCACCATAGGTATCGATTGGATGAATATAACTAGGTCCAAGTACTCAATGCTAGTTTGATAGAAGTTAGTCTGCAACTCAAGGAGATATATGATTCTTTTTTTATGAGATTAGATTTGCACATGGTTGTAGAGAACTAAATTCACATTTGACAATCTTTTTGAGGCTCTAGCTCTGGAAATGAATAAATATGTGATAGAAGAATTTTCAAAGGGATAATTACTTTCTTAGTCTAAATGTAATATTTTAGGATTGTAATAGTCTCTTTTTCTTAGCTCTGTGCAAGGAAGAACAATAGTTTTTGCATTTGTCCCCAATAGAGGGCGTATGTTACACTTGACTTCTTATTTTTGTTTCATCTACTATGAATCGTATAGATTATGTATTAGACCCTAGTAGAGGGCTTACAAGTCTCTGGTAATTTTGTTGGCTCTTTTGCACCTTTTGAGTGCACTCTTTGTTCTACTAATATAATACATTTTTTTTTCTTGGAAAAATTATGATGTTTAAATAATAATAATGTTTTTAATTAATTATAACAACAACAACAAATATGATCCATGGCATGGAGTTGATGCTTGTTTTTGTTTTAATGATGTATTTTACAACATGAAAGAAATGCAACACGATGCAATATTGAGACATTAGCTATGTTGGGACAACATGGAACACATGTGCTTTATCTTGGCATCATAACAATTGATTCACAATAGACACAAACTCAATTTAAATATCCACAAAAATGACTCAACAACAATCTTTGCTTTCCTTGGTTGATCATTTCAAATATAAGTTGAAAGTATGGGCATATTTTATCATTGCCCTCCCACCACCCTTTTTATAAATAAAATATATTTAAAAACAAATTGTAATGTGGAAGTTTTAAATGGGACATAGCGTTTCATTAATTTGTCTTCTCCTTTCAAATTCTCCTCTTCTCCTCTCTCTCTCTCTGGTTTCTACATATTTGGTCTTCTCCTCTTCAAAATTCTCTCTCTCTCTCTCTCTCTCTCTCTCCTCTCCTGGTTTTCCTACATATTTGTCTTTCTTCTCTTCCTCTTCTCCCTCCTCTCCCTCTCTCTCTCTCTCTTCCTCTCATTTTTTCATTCTTACCTTCTTTTTTTTTTGGCCTTATCTTCTTTTGCCTTCTTCTTCTTCCTCCTTCTTTTTTCTCTTATCCCTCATAGCCCTTTTCATTTTCTCTTCTCCCGCTATAGTCTCATGAGTTCCGTGAGTGTATTGGAGAATTGCACCTTAAAAAGATCTTTGATCTATTTCATGAAATCAACTTGATCTATTTGTTATAGTATTAAGATTGCTATACTTATGTAAGAATTCTAAACTCAAACAAAATATTTTGGAATTACACACTTCTCTTGTAGGAGGACATTTTGGGTTCTTGAATACATACCATAGGATCAAGTAAGATATTTTTGGGGAAGGTCTTAAAGTAGATGTGCAAAAGTTTGTGGCAGAATGTGTGGTATGTCAACAAAATAAAGGAGAGACTATCCAAGCCCCGAGGCTCCTTTAGGCGTTAGCCATACCAAGCTAACTTTGGGAAGAAGTTTCAATGTATTTTATTATAGGTTTACCCAAATATGAAGGAAATAGTGTCATTATGGTAGCTGTATATCAAATGACAAAGTATGTCTGCTTTTGCTCTCTTTATAATATTTTTAAATCAAGTATTGTGGCAGAAGCATTCATGGAAATAGTCCAAAAACTACATGGAATACCAAAGATTAATATAAGTGACAAAGATCCAATTTTCGTTGGAAATTTTTGGATTGAATTGTTTTCTTGTTTGGGTACTCAATTAGCTCACTAGTCATCTTATCATCCTCAATCTAATGGGAAAATTAAGATTGTGAATAAATGTTTAGAATGACATCTATGTTGCTTTACATTTGATAAATAAACATAGTGGGTCAGATGGTTTTCCTTGGAAGAATGGTGGTACAACACATCCTTCCATACTTAATAAAAAATGTCACCAATTATGGCACTTTATGGATATCATCCTCCAACAATCACATCACCCTTGAAAGGGACTATAAAAACTCAAGCAGTAGAGGACCACATACAACACCCACAAGAGGTTCTCAAACTATTGAGAGACAACTTGGTTATGGCACGATATAGGATGTAACAACAAGCATATCAACATCATTGTGAAAGGGAATTTTAAGTGGGGGATTGGGTATTTGTGAGACTACAACCATATAAACAAATATCCCTCAAGTAATAAAATAAGGACAATAAATTAGCTTCAAGGTATTATGGCCACTATAAGTTGTTGCAGAGGATTGGAAGTATGCTTTACAAATTGGAGTTGCCTCCATCTTCACCTTTACATCTAGTCTTCCATGTTTCTTGCTTAAATAAGCTAATCAGTGACAAGATCCTAGTTGAAACACTCCTACTAGAGATTAAAGAAGAAGGGAAAATAATACTAGAAATAGAAACAATTTTGGAAACAAGGACTAAGTAGCTGAGAAATCAAGCAATTATTGAGTACCTCATGAAATGGAAGAACCTACCAATAGAATAAAAGACATGGGAAAATGAGTTGTTCATGAAAAAACACCCACAAATAGTCAATTGTTGAGGAAAACACTTCTCTAAAGGGGAGGGGCATGTTAACCCAAAAACCCCTTATTATGCCCTAGATATTGAGTGATTACATTTCTATTGTTATATTTTTATGTAGGTTGGAACCCCTTATCATCCCATTTTTATTTATTTATTTTTTAATCATACCTTTGTCTCCCATATATATACTAATGAGATCTAGTCTTATGATAATCAAATATTGTCTTTGTAATATCCCTTTTTAAATTTATTTAATTTCCCATAAATTATTCTATGGAATTTCTTCAAAAAAAAGCACATAATAACTCTTTCGGAGAATTTGATCAATTTAAAATCAATAATTGCAAAACTTGCAAGAAAATTCCATTGTAAAACCCCATCTATTTATTTAATTATTAGTAAGAGGGAAATTACATCAAATTCATAGAAACCTAACAAATAGATAAGATAGAGAAATCTTCTTAAGCTTGATTCCCTAGTTTGTAAATGTGCATTTCTTCAACCTTCCAACCAATGTCCCAAATCTCAATCTTCCTTTCTAAGTGCTAATGAGATATCTAGTTGATCTCTCTTTATGCGAGCTAGAGTAAATATTGCAACACCCAAATTGGAGAACAATTAGATCCCTATGGAGGGTACTCTCACCCTCGAAGATGAACCACATTGTTGTGAAGGTAAATCCCCTCTACGGACAAAGGCGATCCCTCTAGCCCAATAAGTGGGTCTAGCAACAAACTAAACAAACTAACATACACTTTCCTAGGTTATGTTTGACAAGTATAGAGAGAAGGAGAAACTTACCTTGCTCTGATGCTAATCGCTCAATCCTTTGAATATGAATTTGAATCCTTTGCTTCTAGGCACACTTCTTACTTGTTCTTTGCATCTGAGTACCTGCAAGAAAGATCAAAATGAAATACAAGGTACAAGAGCATATATGGTATACATCAAACATAAACTACTTAATAGATGAAGGAGTATTAAGCTAAAAGTATAAACATTTACACAATTATGGAAAGTGAACATCATATGTATATATTAATGAGATAAAAAGGGAAGCATACAACCTATGCCTTGATGTTGGAGACCTCCTTTTGGTGGATTTACAAGTCTAAGCAAGGACTCTTCAAGCACTCCTTCTCCAAGTTAGAATGTGCAACATTTGGGCATAATCTCAGTATAGGAATGCAGGCAACCAATGACTAACCATTTAGGGATGAAAGGGAGTTGATTTATAGGAAGGGAGAGGGAGTTAGGGATCCATAAAAGAGGGAGGAAGGTCCACATCTCAAGGGGAAAGCCCATAATTATAAGATCAAGAGGTCCAAATGGGAGAACTCGATGTTCTCGAAGGTTCTAGTGCATGAAGCTTCTCCTCCAGTGTGGGACAACCTGCCAAAAGAGGTTCAATGCGGGTTTTCATATCAAAACCCGTGCTAGAAGTGATAGGGTAAAGAAGAGCAACCTGCCATCAACACAGGTAGGCAGTGGAGCAAAATGTGCTGACCCTAAAAACAGGGTTTTAGTTAACCTTCTTCAGAATTGACTCAAGGCAGTTTTCCTTTGGTTCTTCAGGGAGGTTTTGGTCTGTATATCATGATGGCTATGTTGCACAATTGTCAATGTTTTGGCACTTCAGGATATGGAACAGGAAGTGAACAAGAAGTGTGAAAAAATATTGTGTAACACACACTCAATGTTACAAACCCTCATACAAATGTTCATATAGCCACAAAATCAATTCACCAAATCATCCACACACCCTCCATAAGCTCATGCTTCTCTTCTTGTTATGATGGCTTATCAGAATACCATGGACAATACCATGGGTTGTTCGAATACCATGGGTCACTTTTCCTTTATTAAACAAAGTGACTTTTTAATATATTTTTTTCTTGGCCACTTTTAATTAATTAATTATTTGAAAGTATACAATATTTTTTTAATTGTTAGCCTATGCTACTAAGATGCTCTCTGTTCCTAATTCTTGGAAAAAGGAACTTTACACTCCTCCCTTCTTGAAATTGCTTTATCCCAAGCAATTATAACCTCAATACCATGATCCCAAATGAGTGTGAAGAATCCCTATTGCATCAATGATATGGAATCTAGATATTGTATGCCATGACTAATTCCTAGATCCTAAATGAATTTGAAGAAGGGTTTGATAAACTCCTACTCCATCAATAAGATATTATTGATCCTAGTACCTCTTGCCTTCCAGTTGTTCTCCCCTGCTTGGCCAAGCCTTGCCATACAAGAGGATAATCAACTTGGATCCCACTGCCAAATAGTGAATCTATCATCCCCAATACTTGGACACTCCAACTTCATTGTGCCCCTAGATAAAAGTGTTCTCCCATAAATTTCACATTTTATAGTGTTCTAACTCATAACCTCCCTCCAATATAACTATTGGGGACCTCTGTCGTCGTAGATTGTAACTGCCACCATAACACCTTTGAAGTCTATGACTTACCCCTGGTTAGAGGTATTCTCCTATAAATTTTCCATTTGATAAGGTACAGACTTATAACCTCCCTCCAATATAACTATTTGGGGCCTTTTTCATTGTAGATGTCAACTGCCACCATAATATCTTTGGAGTCCATGAATTCTTAGAGGTTGTCTATCCCACCACTCATAAACAACCCTAGAAATAGATCACCATGTTAACACTGTGCTACTATGATTATTATTGAGATGTTGATATGACACATTTCTATCTCCTAATCTTCCATCCCGATATAATTGACATCAGTCTCAAACATCCTACAAGCTTGGATTTTTGCTTCCTCATACCATCCATTTATCCCATGCTTAAGTGTCATCACCTTCTCTTTATGGGGGCTAAAAAATAATGTGCAAGGTTTCTCATTAGTCACACATCTACTCCCCTACAATGTGTTGCAAGATTTTCTTATGTAATTTTGAAGACGGTTGTTGTACATCTCACCTCCTTCTATTGTTAAAAGCGACTCCAGATCATGTTTTCGTTGTTTCCCTATCGTGAGTTTTAATTGTTCCTCAATACTAAGAATCTTGATAGTTGTCTTAGCACTCCTGAACCTCCATTCTTCGAGCTCACTATCCTTCTTTAATATTGTTCCCTTTAACCTCCCAAGTTTCTCCTTCATTGCTAAAAGGTCTTCTGCAAGATTGTTAATCTTTCCTTGAATGTGTTGTTAGTGACTATCATATCGAAGCCCTGTAACCACTATATCTTCTTGCATTTCATTGATGATTGGTCCATAATGTGCATGCTCCACCATCTGATCCAATATTGTCATTGGAGACTTTGATGATTTCTCTAGCAGAGACGATTCATGATCATTCTGATGCAAACTATGTCTCTCCTTAAGCCCCTGCAAAGCCACAGGTTCTTTGTTCCTATTCAAGTTACCCGTTAGATCTTGAGTGTCGATGTTATTGTCATCCTCCTATGCTATGGTATTTGTAGATGAAAATGAATGTGCTTCACCAACTCTTTCTTCTTCTACTAGTTCCTCATCAACTGGCATGTTTTCTTCTTGTGGTATAACATTGAATCCACACTCCATGGTTCCACTTGCTCCTTTTCTTTAGCATCATTTGACTACAAAAATATTTTCCTTTACCAATTCCACCCTAGTGATTAGTTGTGTTCCTTTTATGTTGTGATGGATAATTTTGCTTCCTTCCTACCCTTGTTGACATATCGTGTGACCGAGAACCCCATTAAATTTAACTCTGTTTCAGCCAACTACCTTTTGAACCATTTATGGTTAAGCTCAACCAATATTTATAAGAATTCATGAGCGAAAGGTGAAACAACTTTCTATTTCCTCCAAATAGCCAACACATTTTGATCAGAGTTGCATGGAAATGGCATCATCTTCACCTAAAATTAAAGACACAATGCTTGGATGATATTCTCGGATGTTGGTGAAGAAGAATTGGGATATTTGAGAAATGAAACCACTGCATTCTAGAGTAATCATAATGACACACAATTTGGTTTTAGCAACCATATCTAAGATCTTGAGTTTCTTACCAAAGGTAAGGTCCTCGATATCATGCAATCCTTGGAAGCTCTCCACAATCCACTGAAATACCCTTCTTATAATGTCATGGTTGTAGGGGGGAACAAGAGAAGTTATCATTATGATATCATAGAGGAAAGAAACATCTGCAAGTCTTACCTCCTTACAAGGATGTTCGATAAACCCATGTCGGCGTTGACGAGATGAAATGATCACTTGTCAACACGATGAGAAGGCCCAAAATGAGGTTCTTTAATAACCCAAGTCGTTTGGTGTGGTTATTCTTGACAGGTTTTATGGCTCTGTTAGCTGGGTATTTCCTTCCCTTGCGAGAAGGAAATCGTTGAAGTTCTTTCTAAAAATCCTACGATATTTTACAAGTACTATATACAAAATGTGATTGTCAACGGTAATATTAAACTATAGAAATGATATTTGATATAAATTCTAAAAGAATTTTGTAAAGAAATTTAGATTCTAAAGCTATAAAATGAAATAGGATCTTTGATGTGCGTAAGGGTGTGAAACGACAAAATAGAAAAAAGCTAACCTTATTGTTCCATCAAATAATCTTGCAAGAAATCACAAACTATTTTTAATGATTCACATTAAAAATCACAAAAAAATAAAAGCTCAAATAATCTTGCAAGAAATCACAAACTATTTTTAATGATTCACATTAAAAATCACAAAAAAATAAAAGCTAACTATATTTTTTGGTGGAAAGCATAAGATTAATTAAATAGGCTAGTTTTACTTTCTCATTAATAAGAATAATCATTCATTCAACTAAAGAAAAATGTTCATAAGAAATAAAGACAAAAAATAGATTAAAAAAAAAAAAAAAAAAAAAAAAATTAAAAAAAAAAAAAATTATTACATATTCTTGCATAAATAAATATTATGTTTCAAAAAAAAAAAAAAAAAAAAAAAAAAACATGATATGTAAACCAAGTTAAATCCTATAGATAAAAATGGTAAGAAAATAACTTGATTTTGGAATCAATAAATAGAAATAGTTAAAAATGAATAGATGAATAGTTATTATTAACACCAACACTCTGAAATAAAGTGGAGCTAGTAATATTGTTTAAATTAAATTAGAAAAAAAAAATACTCCTAGCTCCAACTACAATATATTAGAAGTAAAAAAACAGATTGTTAAAATCTCTATGGATATTTTATTTTGCAATCTCGGGCATGATATGAGAGTAATTATCTCGCGTAAAATGCCTATATACGGGTTGTGAAATTAGCATTATGGACTCGGTGATATCGTGAGGACATATCATATTTTGATGGAACTCCACGTGGAATCGGGCATAAAATTGTAACTGGTGTAGTGGATGTATGAGGCAGCCGAGACATGCAATGGTGAAGTGGCTATGTAAACTAATAGTTGGTGCTCACGTCTCTGTAACATAGGTCTCTAAGCAATTTACATGGAATATAGGTCATTGGTACAGTGAAATGAGTTTCAAAATTATTTTAATCTTCGGGGTGACGAAAAACAAAAGAAACCCATAGAAGCACCCGAGGAAAAAGAGTAGTAAAAGCACCTGAGGTTACAAGTAACACCTTTGAATAGCGTGATACGAATATAACGTTTTGTTTTTTATTTAAAAAAATGGCCATTACAATGCGGAATATTTATGGGACGGTTAAAAGTGGTTGGAATCTGGGTAAAACAAAAAATCTTACAATAGTAATGTTTGAATTATGTTTTTAATGGTGGAAATGAATTCAGCACCATAAAAAATATCTTAGTGTATTTCTTGGTGTTAACAACCGTCACCCTCGTGTGGATATTCCATTGGACGGTGTACGTGTTTTCCCTTGAGCTTTGGTTTTCACGATTGTCGCATTCGTTGTGGACTATCGTGTTGGACGCTAGACATACCCTTCTTGTTGTTCGTGTGTGTTTCTTCTTGGGTTGGACTATTCCCTCTCATAAAGAGGCTCACTTTACCTCCCCCCTTTTGACAGTGAGAGAACCCAGACACATAGTTACATTAAGCACTCACCAGGCACACTCACATCGCTTTCTTGAAGTTATAAGCATAACACTCTCATGAGCTAAACAACAAGAGCTAAGGCAAATCCCTAAGTTAATGTCAATCGGGCCATCATACCAGATGAGACTCCTACACCAAATGGTGTGAGGTCTAGTTGGAACTTCATACCGGGGAGATCCCCTGAATGTTGGCGGGTCCAGTACCATCAACATTTCTGGCGCTAGAAGGAGGCTCACCAGCTGTTTATGGCTGAATTTCCTCTCAACCCCCACACATCTATCATTTGGTCAAGACAATATCACCAACTCCCTCTCTCCCACGTGCAACTCTGAAGTTGGTTACTCCTCACCTCCCAGACTCGAACAAGAAATCTCATATCATCACATTCGCTCAGTCCATCCCATCCCCCCTCAGTTTTCCAAAGTTGTTGGACTAATCCCACGAGTACATAACCTTCCCTCTTCACAGAGGAAGCAAAAGACTACACCCACAAGAGTGATAGTCTCATCTGTTTAGGAAGTAATCCTCGCCACCCTTGAAGAGCTCGTTGAAGTTGTTGAGAATGAAGAGGAACCTCCTGTTTCTTACAAGGAGAAGTTAACAACACACTCTTGGGCTCAGGGTCCGGTGGAGGTAGCAAAGGGGAGGCAATGGAGGAGGTAGAGGTGGAGACAAATCAACAGATTCAGAGGTTAAACCATCTAATTCAGAAGAAGAGGAGAAGTATGAAGAAGAAGAAGACATCACTGATCAAAATTTGGAATGAATGACACAGGGCCCATTGGCACTCCACGGTGCCTTGCACAAGATACCAAGGCACACAGAGAAGTTGTTAACGGAATATGACCCTGATAGAGCAGTGAAGGGGGAATACCATCTAGACACATTCTACCTACATCTGTAGACACTCAAGGTATGTTATGATGATGTTGCATGTAGACTGTTTCCATGTACCATGGATGGAAGAGAAGTTGTGTGGTACAACAACCTTCCTGTCAACTCCATCCAGAACTGGGGGAATTTCAGAAGAATTTTCCTTTAAAAATTTGTTGATGATAAAACCCCCACCATGTTGTTAAAAGAGTTGGGTAATCCTAAGATGGAGCTGAAAGAGAAAGTGAAAGGCTTCAACCAGGGGTTTAACCGTATCCTGAACAAGTTCACTGCAAATGCTAAACCTTGTGACTCCATCACAGTCGACTACTACACACTTGCACTACTGACCAACATTGTGCAGTTCGTTAACCAAGCTGTGAAACCAACACTATCCGAAAATTTCCAAGAGGAAATTGATGTGGAGAAAGACATGTGCGCGATTGGACTCAGTATGGATGATGAATCAACAAAGGACTCCAAACACGTGAGTAGGAAGTCCCAGGTTGCTGTGAGTAAGGTGAAGGAAAAAGAAACAAGTGAAATTGAGACCCTTACTCGTCTCCTTAATTCCTTGACCACTGAAGTAGCAAAACTCAAGCAACAGACGAACGAGACAACTATGAGCAGCAAACCATCTGGTTTTCTGCGCAGAAAGAATGGGACATCATGTAGCAGTAGCAGTCACCTGACTAAATTTGCGCAGAGTTCCAATGTTGTGTTCCAAGCAGAACAACTTGGTAAGGATAACTTTTGTGATTTCCACCAAGCGCGACACTTAGAGAAGACCTGTACAGTTTGGAACTGAGTTGTGGGGCTTCAAGAATGAACGATCATATTAATGCCAGTGAGCAGGTTTAGCCGGAAGACGAAGATGATGGAGAGGATGTTGCATCTGATGAAGCTCTCAGTTATGGGCATGTGGTCAACATGTATCAGTGTCTAAACGCTGCCTAAAACAAGACAACCACTGAGAAGGAGGCCCCAAAACGGAATGGTCGACATAACTTAAGAAGTCAAGGGGCTCCTACTGTGATTGATGTACTGAAAGAGAAATTCAAGCAAATGTTTAGAAAAGTTGACCCACCGATACCCTCAACACAGAAAACACAAGAGTCCCGGAAGATCGCTACAACGAAAGATATGTCCATGAGCAACTCACTTCAGAACACTCCACCAGACAACACAAACACAAGTCTTCCCTTGAATAGCTTGGTGAGCCTTCTTGCTTTGGACTACAATATTGTCGAAGATATGAAGAAGACCCTTGCGAACATCTTTCTGTACGAACTCACCAAACTCACAGGTCAGCGGGATATTTTGTGGCTCACAATGGGGAAAACCTCCACAGACAATGTTGACTCTTCCAACAAAGGATCAAGTAAGTCTCCGGAATCACCTGCATCTATACTCAATGCACTTTGCATAGAAGAAGCAAACTTGCTTTGCCCACCATTTTTGGTATCTTTCGAAATTTTCAACTTCAATGTCCACAATTGTTTGGTTGAATCTGGCGCATTACTCAATGGCATGCCACTCTCCATTGCTAAAAGGATCAATGCACAATGGAGCAGTACAACCGTAGAGATCATCCAACTTGATCGAACATGTGTACCAACCATTGGTGAACTCTGGGGTGTGATCATCCAGTTATCGTCCGACGAACGAGTTCACCAGTGCATCAACATTGTGATAGTGGACATACCGGAAGCATATGGCTTATTGCTCAGTAGAGTCTGGTCCAGCAAGTTTCAACGATATTTTTCTACATATTGGTCACATTTATGGCTTTCGTATTAGAGTAGAAGCAACCAAATATGAGTGTTATCCGGGCGATATATGAAGCACAACGTTACTCCCTTCGATGGTCAGAATGAACTGTTGGATTTCACATAACTTTTGTTCGGAAATTGCTTTCTGGAAACACAAATGGGGTGCTATCTTGCACAAATGAGCCCCACCACACCAGATACATATTTAGGTTTCCTTCCTTGCCCAACTGGTGAAAATGAAACTTGTAGCATACTTCGTAACAATAGTAGCAGTAGTGTTAGCAATGTTAGTGTGACAAGCAGTCTATGTACAAATGGTTTGTGGAACTTGTATTTTGATGGATCAAAGAAATAGGACGACTTTGGAGCCGGGTATGTTTTGATCGACCCAAGGAAAAGAAAGCATTTATTCTCAAGCCACTTGGAGTTCGAGTGCACAAACAACACTGGTGAATATGAAGCACTCATCTTGGGTTTGCACAAAGCCCTCAGTCTCAATGTCACTGTGCTTAAAGTGGTAGGTGATTCAAAGATTGTGGTATGACATGTATGTAACACCATACACTATGTCTCACCTCGTCTTAAAGGTTACCAACAAGAGGTATGGCGGCTTATTTCTAATTTTCAAGCTTTTAAGATCATATATGCACCAAGAATGCGCAATGCAGCTGCAGATGCTCTGGCAAATGCAGTGGCTAGGATGACACCACTTAGGGATAGATTTACTATTGAGATTTTGTATAAGCCATCTATCCTTGACAACATAACTAATTTGTGTTTTTTTTACGATGATGAACAAATACTGCACTTTATGGCCAATGCTGACATTTTCAAAGACGCAACCATACATGAAGACGTGCACGAGCAGTCTCTATGAGACACACCTAATGACAATAAAGGAAACCCCATCCCCAAGGGTGTGGTGTCGCTTGAAAAAATCTATGAATTTCAGAACCGTTTTAAAGGGCCCAAGAACACCAAAACCCATAGTTCCACATTGATGCATGAACATATCAACTTGGGAACAGAAAAGGATTTGAAGTTTGTAAATCTTGGTACATGTTTCACACCAAAGGAGCGACAAACCTTTTTCCGCCTGTTTAGACAGGACCGTGATGTATTCGCGTGGACATATGATGACTTGAAAACACATGACACACGAATAATCCAACATGTCATTCCAATAAAAGAAGGGGTCCAGTCATTTAAGCAGAAACTCAGAAAAGTCCATCTGTCACTAGAACCCCTCATACAGAAAGAATTAACTAAGTTGTTGGATGCTTAGATAATATACAAGGTTCGTCGTTCTACGTGGGTTTCAAATCTAGTTCTGGTAAGGAAGAAGTCCGGGGAGATCCACTTGTGATTTCCAAAATCTTATCAGGGCCTCGGACAAAGGCAACTACCCTGTGTTGTCTATGGAGCATATCTTGCAGATAGTATCTAGAGTCGAAATGTTTTCTCTCCATGATGGATTTTTTGGATATAACCAGGTTCTCGTAGTAGAACTTGATAGACTCAAAACCATTTTCGATACCAAGTGGGGTACGTTCACTTATAAAAGAATTCCATTTGGGCTTGTGAACACAGGTGCAACTTTTCAATGCACTATGGACATCACCTTCCATGGGCTCATCAGACAAAGTGTGGTGGTCTACTTTGATGACGTGACAATCTTTTCAAGAAAGTGGTCATACCACCTGCACCATCTCAAGAAGATTTTCGAGCGGTGTTGAAAATATGGGATATCCTTGAATCCCAAGAAGAGCATATTCACAGTTTATGAGGGGAACCTCCTTGGGCACATCATCACCAAGAGTGGGATCAAGGTTGATCCAAACCGAGTTCAGACTATCGCGTAGATTCCTCACTTAGTCAACAGGAAATCTATGCAATCCTTCTTAGGAAAGATAAACTTCCTCCAAAAGTTCATCTCAAATTATGCACAGATTGTCAAACCTATCGAAGATATGATCAAGAAGGATGCAATCTACAACTGGGGAAAGAAGGAAAAGGATGTGTTTTCCTGTATTAAGCAGGCAATAGAAAATGCACATGCATTGTACAACCCATATTTCAGTAAAGATTTCTTACTATATACATTCACTTCTGACAATTCACTCGCTGCAGTGCTCATGCAAAAGGATGAGCTTAACAACGAACGACCCATCGCCTTCACGAGTGCAAGCAAGCAGGGACCCGAGCTCAACTATCCCGCCGTGGATAAACAAGTATATGTTGTATACAAGGTGGTGAAACGCTTCAGACCCTACCTATTGAAAAATCAGTGCATAGTCTTTGTGCCACACCTAGCAGTCAGAGCGTTGCTTATACAACAAGAGTTGGGTGAAAGACGTGCGAACTAGATGATAGGACTTTAGGAGTATGATCTCGATATCAATCCAGTTCACACTATCAAGTTTCATGGTCTCTGCAGACTAGCAGCAGAAGCAGTACATGCCCAAGAGGAAGACGAAGAGCTCGTCAGTTGGGAGCCAGAAATTGAGATGTACAATATAGAACAAGCACCACTCACTTCGCACGGTAACTCTTGGTACGAAGAAGTGTGTCAGTACCTTGAGCACCTAACCATGCCCTCTCACTTTTCCATGCGAAAAAAGAGGGCACTTCTCCTCAAAGCCTTATCTTACTAGTTGGTGCATAGAGTGCTTTATAGAAAGCACAATAATGAGATTTTTCTCAGGTTCCTGGAGGCACAAGATTCAAAGAGAGTACTACATGACATGCATGATGGACCAGATGAAGGTCACTTCGCGAGTAATAAAACTGTGCATAAAGTCATGAGAGTTAGTTTATATTGACCCACGTTATTTAAGGATGCACATGGTTATGTCCACAAGTGCCAGCACGAAGGTCGGTAGCCCCATTGCATCCTGATGCAGTGAATGAACCATTCCAACAGTGGGCCTTAAACATCATTGGGGAAATCTTCCCCCATTCATCAAGACAACACCGATACATTCTGACTGCTACAGATTATTTCACGTAGTGGACGGAAGCAGTTCTGCTCAAACAAGTGAATGACTAGGAAGTCATTAGATTCCTTCAACAAAACATCATCTCAAGGTTTGGCATTCTTGTATCACTGGTTTTAGACAATGCAACTTACTTCTCTTCGTTGAAATTGTATTATTTTGCATTGCAATATGGTATTTTGCTTAAACACTCATCTAACTACTACTCGCAGAGGAATGGTCTTGTTGAATAACCAAACAAGAATCTTATTCGCATCATCAAAAAGACCATCTACTATGAGCAACGAAACTGACATTCCACCTTGGTGAATGCACTTTGGGCTGACCGAGTTACTCCCAAGCCCTCTCTAAACACATCTCCATACTTCCTTGTATACAATAAAGAAGCCATCTTGCACTCAATATCTGCTTGCCTGCTCTTCAGTTATCCCAAGAATCTCGAGACAAGCCGTGTCTATTGATTCAACATAGGATGGAAACATTATACAAGTTACATGAAGAATGGATGAAAGAAAAAGAAAAATGTACACTCCACCAGAACCATATCAAGAGACGGTTCGATTGTAAGTCTGCAAGGAATGCTAGCTTCACTATGGGTGACTTAGTCTTGAAATAGGATAAACCCCATGAAGACAAAGAAAAACACGCGAAGTTCTAGTCTCTGTGGATTGGCCTGTACATGGTTTATGAAAAACTTGGCCAACACACATATCACTTGCAATCACTTGACAGGAGGATTGACAACCTTCTTGTCAATGGCCAAGATTTAAAATGTTATTTTCAATGGTCTGGGACCACGCCCCACTCATGTACATAGCACACTTACTGTTGCTCTGTTGCTTTTCTATTTTTCTTTTGCTTCTTTGCTTTCCTGTTTTTGCTTTGTTTGCGTTGTTTCATTTGGTTGTCTTGCCATTTTTGTTTTGTAAATAAATGTTGTCCTATACTGTTCTGGATTTTGAATAAGTATGTGGCTGAGTTTAAAGAGTCTCGTGACTCTGCAACACTTGGCCAGTCCCGTGTCTGTCTTCTCTGTGCTTGGTTGTAACTTTTGGTCGATGAAGCATGGACGGAAAATACAAACCATCTGTAAGAGAAACTCTAGTCGAACCATGAACCTGTGGCCAAATTGGGAAAATCCATGCATGTACTCAGTCTTCTAATCTATCTGTTCAAGCTTAATCCAACTAGTATAAACGGAGAAGGGGAAAAATCTAAATAAACAAACCTAAATCAGAGGTCTTATATGCTTCTCTAAAGGAACAACCTCTTTTATCTCTCAATAAGTTGGGATCCCTCTTCTGCCCCAAAAATAAATAACTGCCTATGCACATTCCTCTTTTCCAAAAAATCCAAAGGCGAAAGAAGAAAAAGGCTTCCTGTGCAGAGAGCTGAAGTAGGAAACTCCACCGGGGAGCTGACCAGGCTCGTTGGCAGTGGAGCAATGTTTGTGTTCCTACATGACTCCGTCGGGGTATTGTCCAGGCTTGCTGGCAGTGGAGCAACGCCATAGATGAAAACTTATACTCTGTGAATGTTACGCAAACCAAACTACCCTTCCCGATTTTGAAACACTATGATATAGCTGAAAATTTTGTTACGTTTGAATGAGTTGGTACAAGGTGAACCATGTCTGTCAATGGGGTAAGTGGGGAAGCCAAAGTAAATTGCACAATGAATCAATACTTCCTGAAAGGCCAAGGCCCTGTGCTGCAAATGAACCGAAAGAAGAATCTCATATTCAACCAGTGTATCGCCAAGTGTTGTAGCGGCTGCAACACCCTCCAAAATTTTGGCCTGCATCCAAATTTTGAAGCCTTCCTTGGTTTTTGCCTTGATCGTCATAGACACTCAAGCTCATCCCATGAGCTCTTTTTAAGTTTTCACACCCTCTTCGCTTGGTCGATCACTAGTCATCTTTTGGCAAGTTGATCGCTACGTCATGCTTGTGAGTTTGTTCTGGCATTTTGAAGGTTTGTCTTTGTGTGTATGAGTTGTTTTCAATTTGTAGATATCGGTCACACTCACACACTATGTTGTAAACATTGTCGTCATGGTCGTTCGAAGACATATTTCAATTGTCGCACTTGTCGCTCTCAACATTCGAGTCAATCTCTCTGAGCACATGTTGTCTTGTTGGTTTGAGGTGTCTTGTCGTCGAGTCATGCTAACTGTGTGATCACATTGTCGTGTTTGCATGAGTACACCCACTTAGTCAATTTTCCTGAAAATTTGTCGACCAGATAACCCTCCATCAACCAG
Organism: Pinus taeda; assembly: GCA_000404065.3. Lineage (NCBI taxonomy): Eukaryota > Viridiplantae > Streptophyta > Pinopsida > Pinales > Pinaceae > Pinus > Pinus taeda. The sequence continues at coordinate 275,112 of APFE030305698.1, forward strand.
ATCCGATCTCAGTGACCTTGCACTGCTACCCAAAATTGTGCAGAGCTTGAGGTTGTCCTCCAGGCAGCATTCTTTGCACAATTATGGAAATGATCCAACTGATTCACTCCCAGAACTACGCAAAATTTGTCCCAGAAGCCAATCCACTTTGCACTTCCTGCAAGATCTCCCATCAAGCCTCCCGCTGGTCAACCAGAGAAAGAACTTGAGTTGTGACCCTGGGCTGAACTAAGATCCAGAATTGCACTGAGATATCATGTACTGCCCATTCTTCCTACTCTACAACCAGCTCAGAAAATGCGCAGAGCTGCCCTGCCAACCCTTCTTGCCCGTTCTACAAACAACCTAGGAATTGCGCAGAGCTATCCTAATAGCTAGCCCTTCTTGCCCACTCTATAAACAACTAAGGAATTGTGCAGAGTTGTCATATCCGACCCATTTTCCCTTCTTTGCAATCAACTTAGAAACTGCACAGAACTGTCCAGGCCCGGACTGTCTCTCAGGATTGCGCAATTTTGACTGGCACCTCTCGCATCCCAACCTTGTGCTCCTCTAGAAAATTGTGCATATTTTTCCGTCAGTGCCTCTGGCTTCCCACACTATCCTCTCTGGAGAAATTGCGCAAATCCTAGTTGGGTGACCTACCCAGTGCTCCCCTAAAAAACTATGCAGATTGGCCCAACAGCTCCCAGACACCCCGCTTGGACTTCCTCTCAAAAACTACATAGTTCTGCCTCCTAGTTGGGTTTTTCCCTGCAGCTGTCACTACTATCTCAGATTGTGAAAATTTGTCTCCCAGTGACATCTGCGCAGTTTTTCATGACAATGCTCCGGAGCGCCACACCCCGGCCTATGATGTGATCCCACAGTCTCAGTGCCTTGTCCCTCTCCCAGTCACCTGCATTGAAATGGAAAAATAATGCATCATGGTAGACTAGGAGATTTTCAAATTTGATGTCATCTTGTCATGAGTGATTGCAGGAACAGGTACATCGATGAAAATGGCGTGACAATGAACGGGATGGAAAAGAGGCGCATGTTAGAAGACTTCCTCATGGTCGAATGAACACATCCAGCACATCAAGCAAGCAAGCGAAAGGGACACGTGAATATGCACCATCAAGCAAGACCAAGACCATCAAAGACCCTGCACACTTTTCCATGCGAAGGTGAAGACATGTTACATCAAGAGCATATCATCACTTAGCAGCACAACAACTCGACACAGACACCACAATCAGCGAGTAGATGTCAACAATGTCATGTCGAGTTGTGTCATGAGTTGTCTTGCCCACATCACTACTATGGGCCATACTTGTTGTAATCAATGTAATGTAAAGTGGAAGTCTAAGAGACCCACATATGAAATCGAAGAGTCATGTAAAGTCGAAAAGTCATAGGAAGTCAAATAGTCATGAGGGAATTCGAAGATTCACAAGTGGCAGATATACCCCCTTGGCTATATATATCCCCTCATTGTATGAGAAAATGACTTTTCACCTTGGCTCCTCCCACATAGCGTGGAGAGTCTGTAATATGTTCTTTGAGGAGTGAGGAGTGGCTCCAATGTCCCACTATTGGGACTAGTGATGTATGGTGTATGAACGTGTCTTAGACTTTTTGCTTAATTCAGGACCTCGTCTCAGGCCAACACATTTTCTTGCATGTTTTGTCTCCGTTTGAAAGACTACTCTTTAAACGTTTGTAATGCATGTTTGCTTAACCTATACTAAGATAGTTGGACTACTTTAGTTATTTTAGTACTCATATTGTTGAAGATGTATTGTATTGTTTATCATTGTTGTCCCATCCGTGTTGACTACTCTGCCGGACATTAGACATACCATATTTGTGTATTTCTTGTTGTTAACAACAGTCACCCCCGTCTGGACTATTCCGCTGGATGGTGTATGTGTTTTCTCTTTAGCTTTGGTTTTCACAACTACCGTATCCGATGTGGAATATTCCGCTGGATGCTGGACATACCCTTCTTGTTGTTCACATGTGTTTCTTCTTGGGTTGGGACTATTCCCTCTCATCAAGAGGCTCACTTTACCTCTCCCCTTTTGGCAGTAAGAGAACCCAGACACAAAATTACATTAAACACTCACTAGGCACACTCACCTTGCTTCCTTGAAGTTACAAGCATAACACTCTCATGTGCTGAACAACAAGAACTAAGGCAAATCCCTAAGATAATGGAAATTGGGCCATCGTATCAGATGGGACTCCTACACCAAACAATGTGAGGTCTAGTTGGGACTTCATACCGAGGAGATCCCCTGCATGTTGGCGGGTCCAGCACCGTCAACGATCGCTTTGGAGAAGGGTTTGTAAATTTTTCTTGTTCTTTCCTCCATAAGAACACCACTGTCAAAAGAATCAATTGATGCACTATTGAACAATTGTTGACTTGTCATCACGTAATTTAGGGATTTATGATGCGTTCTAAGGCCTATTTTCTTTTGTAGTCCATGAACCAATAAACTTGAAAATTTTCAAATTCTCGTTTTAGTAATTTCAAGGGATTATGGGGATATTATCACTTCAAAATTAAAATGGCATCATCATCACCTAAAATTAAAGATACAATACTTTGCATGCTAGTTTTTACAATGCTCGGATGATATACTCGGATGTTAGTTAAGAAGCATTGGGATATTTGAGAAATGAAACAACTGGATTCTAGATTAATCATAACGACACACAATTTGGTTCTGGCCACCATATCTAAGATCTTGAGTTTCTTACCAAAGATAAGGTCCTCAATATTATGTAATCCTTGTAAGATCTCCACAATCGACTGCAATACCCTTCTTAGAATGGCTGGGTTATAGGGGGGGACAAGAGAAGTTATCTGTATGATCTCATAAAGGAAAGAAAAAATTATAAGTCTTACCTCCTTACAAGGATGTTCGATAAACCCACGTTGGTGTTGACAAGCCAAAATGATCACTTGTCAACACGATGAGAAGGCCCAGGCCGAGGTTCTTTAATAATCCGAGTTTTTTGGTGTGGTTGTTCTTGACGGGTTTTACGGCTTCATTAATGAGATATTTCCTTCCCTTGAGAGAAGGAAATCGTTGAAGTTCTTTCTAAAAGTCCTACGATATTTTACAAGTATTATATAGAAATATACAAAATGTGATTGTCGATAGTAATCTTAAACTATAGAAGTGATATTTGATATAAACTTTAAAATATTTTTGTAAAGACATTTAGATTCTAAAGCTATAAAATGAAATATGATTTTTAATGTGACTAAGGGTATGAAACGATAAACTAGAAAAAAATCTAACCCTATCATTCCATCAAACAATCTGTAAGAAATCACAAACTATGTTTTGTGTTTCGCATTAAAAATCATAAAGAAATAAAAATAAAGAAAAGCTAACTATATTTTTCGGTGGAAAACATAAGATTAATTAAATGGGCTAGTTTTACTTTCTCATTAATAATAATAATCATTCATTTGTTATCAATTAAAGAAATATGTTCACAAGAAATGAAAGACAAAAAACACATCAAGAAAGTAAAACAATTCTTTACCTATTATTTGCATAAATAATCATATATGTAAAAAAAATCAATTAACTAACGAAATTTCAAAAAAAAAAAAAAAAAAACCATGATATATAATAAATAAAAATAGTAAGAAAATAACTTGATTTTGGAATCCAACAAATAGAACTAGTTAAAGATGAATAGATGAATAATTATTATTACATCAATTCTTGAAATATAATGGAGCCAATGATGTTGTTTAAATTTCAGAATTTCCTAAATCAAAGTTAAGGAAAATACTAAAACTCCATAAAAACAACAAATAAATATTATGGAACCAAATTAACCCTTATATTCAAGAAATTTAAAATAAAAACTTACAACAAATAACATAAAGTTTTAGTGTCAGGAAATGTACAACTTCTATTCCATCCCTTCTCCTGTAGGACATGGTTGCCCCTCCATTCAATAATTTTCTCTCAAAAACATAGAAATTTGAATCCCCACGATTCTCATTCAAATGTTTGTTTTGGGAAAACATAATTTGATCTCTTTTGGAATCAAAACAACTCATATGCACCATAGAAAGGTTGAAAAATACATTGGGATCACATTGAAAATTGTGGCTTTCTGACACTTAAATCTTTGATTGTGGCCGGGGATCTGAATTTCACTCTCGCGTCTGAGGAAGTATGGTGTGACAGTGCTGTGAATGACCCTCTTGATTCATATTTCAAGGGGCTCATAGATTCTAACAATCTATGTGACATTCCACCCTGCCCCTTGGCTCCGACTTGGTGCAATGGTTGCTATGGGGCTACGGGTATCTATAAACGACTTGACCGTGGGGAGAATGTCTGGGATTCGTACAACTATCTTACCCATCTACATTTCAGATCACCAGCTTATCTGATTATCATGGGAAGGGATGACAGATCAACGAGCGTATCCATTTAAATTTAATCATGGTTCGCTGAAGGATAAATCATTTGTGGAATTGGTTCATAATCATTGGACTAATCATAGGGACTCTGAGGACCAGGGGGTATTGGCTGGACTAGGACAAAAATTGAAGTCATTAAAACTAGTTGTGCGTGCTTGGGTAAGTGATAAAAAGAGGGAGCTTAGGAAGGAGCTAAAGGTCATTGAAGACACACAGATCAGGCTATCAGATCCGAATGACCCTCAATATTTTTTTGAGTCATATAAGAGGAAATTCCTTGCATTGGAGAGCCGAAAAAAGGCATATTCTTCGTTTGAGAGAAGAAGAATGGCAATTAAATAGCAGGGTCACATGGGTGACAGCCGATGATAAAAACACCATTTTATTTCATAGGAACGCCACAAGCAGAAGAAAAAAAATGGCATTTGGGGACTTTGGGATGAGGAAAATAATTTCATCTCTGCCCAACCAGCATTGGAACAAGTGGCTATCAAATATTTTATGACGTAATTTCAAGAGAGGAATTGCTCATTCACGGATCAGAGGGTCTTCTTAAATCAAATGTCGAATATGTTCAATGATGTTGATAACCAATCCCTAGGGAGACCAATTTCGATGGAGGAAATTGAAGGATTTATGTAGTCTAGTGCCAAGGACAAGAGCCCCGATCCTGATGAATGGGGCATTGAACTCTTCATACATTTTAAGGAACTGATGGGGCACAACATTCTGGTGGAAACAAAGGAATCCAAGACTAAATGATTCATTCCAGGGGAAATCAATGCCACATTTATTGCTCTAATTCCGAAAAAGGAGAATCCTACAACATTTGCGGAATACAAGCCCATTTCCCTTTGTAATGCTATTTATAAACTAATATCTAAAATCATTGCAAACAAAATGAAATATCCTTTACATTTCTCAGGAACAATCTAGATTTTTGGATCAGAGATTGATTCAGGACGCAGTTGCAATCACTCAAGAATGCTTTCATTCTATCGAGACCCAAAAATTAAATGCCAGTCTTATGAAGATTGATCTCAATAAGGCCTACGATTGCATTGATTGGGAGATCCTGCCATTGGCACTATATAAGATTAGCATCAGTCACCAAAATATTAGATGGATCATGGCATGTGTTGTGACGGAAAATTTCTCTATCATCATCAATGGCTTACCCACCACCTTCTTCAAATCATCAAGGGGGCTGCGACAAGGATGTGCCTTATCTCCATTACTCTTCATAATTGTAATGGACAGATTAAGTTGGAAAATCAAGGAAGCAAGAAATATGGGTTTGATTAAAGGGATAAACGTAACATAAGGCATATATATTAATCACACGATGTTCGTGGATGATTTGCTGCTAGGTGGAGAGAATAACAAAGAAGAATGGAGTCAGATTTACGTTATTCTAAATGCATTTGGTATGGCTACATGTTTATTTATGAACAAAGGTAAATCAGTCCTCATCACAGATACACAGGTTGCAATATTTATTATGGCGATTTGCCATATGTTTGAAATTGCAAAGATTCAGATAAATTAAGGTTTGTAATACCTCAGATACACATTGAAACCAAATAAATACGAAAATAAAGACTAGGAGTGGCTGATAAGAAAATCTAAGAAATTTTTCTCTTGGAAAAATAAATGGCTTTCTCTAGGGGGCAGACTCACCGTTATTAAATCTGTCCTACAAAACTTGTCAGTCTACTGGATGCATTTGTATATACTGCCGAAGGAAATAATTCATAAGATTGACAAAATTTTGGCTAGATTTTTATGGGCAGGTAGAAGCACAGGAAGGAAATGTCATCTGGTCCATTTGTCTTCCATTGCCCGACCCATTGAGAGTGGAGGATGGGGTATTCTGGACACTAAACACTTTAATATTTCATTGGTCACAAAATCTTCTTGTTGGGCATTGTATGGTACAGGTACTTAACAAAACATCATGAAAAGGAAATACATACATCATTGTGATTCCACACAATGGATTAAAGATGGGGCTAAGGTACAAAAGGGTGAGTCATTCACTTGGCACAGTATGACGAAAACTAAACAATGGCTCCTTGGTGGAATGAGATGGGAGATTGGCGATGGTTGTCAGATTCAAATCTGTTTGGATGCTATCAAGGGTATGGATGGATATCATTCACTTTCTGCCCCACTGATTTATCATTTAGCTCAAGAGGGTATTACCCATATATGGCATGTGGCAGCTGATCTAAACAACACCCTGGGTATGCGTACATGGCAGAGTGTGGTTACTATGGGATTGACAGGGAGTTGGGGCATAGAATGGAAGGATTACATCCAATGTTTATATCAAACTAGAGCCTTTCTTTCTGAAGTAGAGGATAAATTGTGTTGGGTGGGCACACTAAAAAAGGGACAGATTGCTGTTAAGCATATATATTCCAGATTTCCTATAGATACATTTGAAGGAAGGTTCTAGTGGTTTCAAAAAATATGGTATTGGGACATACCCATGAAGCTGAAATGTTTCAATTGGCTCATTCTCCACAACAGAGTGCTCACTTCGAACATATTAATGCATAGAAGACAACACAGACCATGCATTTGTTCACTGTGTTGGGTTGACATGGAGGACTCTCTTCATCTATTTATAAAATGTCCATTTGCATGTGCTATTTGGGATGGAATAATGTCACTGCTCAACATCAAAGGTAGGTGGCGAGACAAATCGATCGAGGGTGTTCTATCTTCATGGTTCAACACACATAAACAACACTCCACATTACCATTCTATATTTTCTAGGGGATATGGAGATGTAGAACCAAAAATCTCTTTCAGCAGTAAGAACCAGACATCAGGACAACTATTATTAAGACTACTACATACTTTGGGGAGATTGGACCAATTATTAGGAAAGTCCACAGAGGTATTCCCATGTATATTGACATTTGAGTGAAATGCGAGTGGGATTCTTTGATGGGGTGTGCATACAATCGAAGTGTGGGTGTGGGGCATATATAGTAGTGGAACCAGGTAAGTTTTATCACTTTTGGTGGGAAGGAGGAAGTAGTACAAATACTCGGGTAGAAATCATAGCATTATGGGGGACACTTCTATGTGCAAAATTGTTGGGTATTGAGTCCATAAAGATATTGTTGGCATTATGATTCAGGTGTTGTCCTTGATGGCAACTCACTCAGAGGAATGATACAGGTGATGGCAACTCACTCAGAGGACAGATCATAGTGCAGCAGGTAAATAGAAAGATATACGCAGGTTGACCGTGAAGAAAGAGCGTATATACGCGGGTTAGCGAAGTAGAAGGAGCGTACACGTATACACACGGGTTAATAAGAGTAAAGGCGTGTACATGTTGGAAATCATGGTTTTGGTCCGTGGTATTTGGTCCATAGTATTTGGTCCAAAGTGACGACCCCAAGTATTGGGTTCATGGTATTGTTTCTACATGGTTTTGGACCATGGTATTGAGAGAAGCCTACCCTATATAAGGAGAAGA
>APFE030305698.1:291595-337117 GCA_000404065.3 Pinus taeda
GTTTATCAGATACAAAGCAACGAAGATATCCTTCCAAACATTTGTTACTATCTCAATTTGCCCATCAGATTGAGGATGATAAGATGGGCTATGAGCTAACTGAGTACCAAGACAAGAAAATAATTTTGTCCAAAAATTTCCAGTGAAAATGGATCTCTGTCACTTACAATAATCTTTGGGTTTCCATGTAGCTTTTGAATTGTTTCCATAAATGCAGTAGAAACTGTACTGGCTTTAAATGGATGTGATAATGCACAAAAGTGTGCATTCTTGGTAAGGCTGTCAACTACCACCATGATGACACTCTTTCCCTCATACTTGGGTAAACTTGTGATAAAATCCATTGAAACCTCCTCCCAACGTTGGCTTGGAATGGATAAAGGTTGTAATAGACCCGGTGTCTTAATTGTTTCAACTTTATTTTGTTGGCAAACCAAACATTCCGCCAGAAACTTTTGAATATATGATTTAAGGCCATCCCAAAAAAATTCCTTCTTAACCCTATGGTAAGTTTTTTAAAATTCTGAGTGCCCCCCTAAGGGAGAAGTGTGCAATTCCAAAAGAATATTTTGTTTGAGTTGGGAATTCTTACAGAGGTATAAGTGATCTTTGTACCATAACGAATCATTTTTCCAGCTAAATGTATCAGATGTACTGGAATCTTGTTGTAACGTTCGAATAAGTTCGCACACTTCTTCATCATTCTTCCATTCCTCCCTTGCTTCGTTTATCCAATCTGGTTGGATAATAGAAATGTCACACAACAATGCTTCCACATCCTCATCCTTTCTTAAGAGTGTGTGTGCCACCACATTTTGCTTCCCTTTTTTGTAGATGATTTCAAAGTCATAACCCAACATCTTTGTGACCCACTTTTGTTGCTCTTTAGAGGATAATCTTTGTTCTAAAAAGTATTTAAGGCTATCATGATCCGTTTTTACCTTGAAGTGTCTTCCCATTAGGTAGGGTCGCCATTTCTTAAGTGAATGTAGTATTGCCAACATTTCCTTCTCATAAATAGCTTTGTGTAAATAATTTCCCTTGATTGGACAACTTTTGAAAGCAATGGGTCTTTCATCTTGCATTAAAACAGCACCAATTCCATTTCTGGAAACATCACATTCCACAATAAAGGTTTTTGTGAATTCTGGTGTAGCTAAGACCGGTGCTTGGCACATTTCCTCTTTAAGATGTTCAAAGGCCTTTGTTGCTTCTGGAGTCCATGACAATGCATCTTTCTTCAACAATGTTGTTAGAGGTGCTGCTATTTTCCCACAATTCTTAAAAAACTTGCGATAATACCCTGTCAACCCGAGAAATCCTCGCAAATTCTTTATGGATGTGGGGATTTCCCATTCCTTAATGGCTTTAATTTGGCTAGGGTCTACCTTAACTCCTTCATGAGATACAATATGACCCAGATATTCTACCTCTTGTACTCCAAAGAAACATTTGGATCTTTTTGCATATAATTGTTTCTCCTCCAATAGTTGTAGCACCATGTCAACGTGTTCAACATGATCTTTCCAAGACTTGCTATAGATTAGTATATCATCAAAAAATACTAACACAAATTTTCTAAGGAAGGATTTGAAAATGGAATTCATCAAACCTTGAAATGTAAGGTGCATTGGTAAGGCCAAAAGGCATGACCAAAAACTCATAGTGACCCTCATGAGTTCTAAATGCTATTTTCAGAATGTCTTGAGTCTTCATTCTGATTTGATGATATCTTGAACGAAGATCTAACTTGGTGACGTAAATTGATCCATGCAATTCATCCAATAATTCATCAATGACAAGAATGGGAAACTTATCTTTAATAGTGAGCTTGTTGAGCTCCCTATAATCTGGAAACATGCGCCATGATCCATCCTTCTTGTGCACTAATACTGCTAGAGCAAAGAAAGAACTTTGGCTAGGTTGAATTATACCAGCCTCTAGCATTTCTGCAACCATATGTTCAATTTCACTCTTTTGGGCATAAGGATATCTATACGGCCTGATGTTTGGAGGAACACTTCCTGGAATCAAATGAATAGCATGATCGTGATCACAAATAGGTGGGAGACCTTTGGGAGTCTCAAATACCTTGGAATGATTGTCCAAGACTTTTTGGAGATCTGAAGAAATAGGTGATTTTGATGTGGAAACATCTAGTGAACATAATTGTGCAATTACACCTCGTTGCTCCTTTTTTAGAAGCTTTGTCATACCGTTAGAGCTGATTATCTTTCCCAGTTTCCCCGCAATACCCCCTAATTCAACTTCCTTTCCATCTGCAACTAATTTCATGATTAGTTCTCAAAAATTAAAAGCTATTGTAACCAAGGATTGTAGCTATTGGACTCCTAGTACAACATCGACATCTCCCATTGGAATGGAAAGAATTGGGCTATTCAATACATATTCTCCCATGGATAGCTTGATATTATAGCACTTTCCAGAGCAATTTATGGTTCCTCCACTTGCAACCATTACTTGACACTCTGGTGCTGGATATAGGAAGCAATTCAATTCTTTTGCTATCTTACAATGAATAAAATTGTGGGTACTTCCTGAAAATCAACACTATTACCTTTTTCTTCTTGATATGTCCTTCCTACCATGATAGTTTGAGGAGTGGTAATTCCAGCATGATTACAGATATGGTTGGATCATTTCATTCTTTATCTAGGTCTGTTTTGGGTATAATCCTCTTCTTTTGAATTCTTAATCCTTTTCTTCCTCCTCTTCACAATCTATGTAGAATAATTTCTTCTCAGCACACTTATGACCTTTAGTGTATTTGTTATCACAACTGTAACAAAGCCCTTTTGCTCTTTTTTCTTCCAATTTTTTTGGTGTCAACCTTATAGGTTGTGGAAGGCTAAGGGCAACAACACTTTCATCTTTATAGTTGTGAGTGGTAGGCTTCCTCGTTGCCATAATTTTGCTTTCCATTTTTCTTGCTAACCTGAATGCCTTCTCCATTGAATTAGGTTCCCATAGGCGAACCTCATGTTGGATATTATCCTTTAAAGTCCCTATGAACACATCAATCCTATGCTCCTCTGGAATATCTTTTACCCTTATGTTCAATTTTTGGAAGTCCTCAATGTGCTCCATCACTGAACCTTTTTGTTTGAGACTTATCAAATGGCGAAAAAAGGTGTTGTTTTTTGTATCTTCATAATGTGCTGTCAATTCTTCCGTAAAAATTGCCCAAGTGACAATTTGTTTACGAGAGAAAAGCCATCGATACCATATAAACTGATTTGGTTCCAAATATAAAGTTGCAATACGTACCTTTTGTGTGTTTTGCACATTATGGAGATCGAAAAATTGTTCCATCTGTAGTATCCATGTTGCAGGATCCTTGCCATCAAACTTCCTCATATCGATTTTTGGAATATTGTTGGTCTTCAATACAACATTAGAGTTTATGAAATCATGATTAATATTTCTTTTGTTCTCATCATGAGTTTCCTTTACTACCCTTTCACCATTAGTGACCATTTCTTGTAGCAACTTATTCAAATTTGTCTTCAATTCTTCCATCTTATCGTCCATGTCATTCATCTTTGCTTCCATCTTAGAGTCCATGCCATTCATCTTAGCTTCCACGTCATTCATCTTGGCTTCATTTAGCTTTAGTGAGAGTGAAATTTGTTGTACTTGGCCTTGTAATTTTGATATATCATGTTGCATTTCTTCCTCTTCTTCACAATGCATGCTAGAGCTTTTAGGTTGCTTACTAGGTGTTTCCATTTTCTTTCTTCGGGGCATAATTAATGCTAATAATTCTTCACTAATCCCTTTGACTTCCTTCAAACTATTTTTTCAAACCAATCTTATGCAAAACTAAGAAAATTACACACCTTTTTTCACTTTGTAAGAGCTCGATATTGAATTTGATGTATCTCTGTAATTTCGGATCATCTAGTTCTGAAATTGTGACCTACAGTAGCACTCTGCATCCTCTTTCTAATACCACTGGTATGATCGAATTTAGATTCTCCAAGAAAGAGTTATGCACAATCTCCCAAGTTGACTTGATTATACACCTTTTTAGAAGAGCAAAATTGTATGAAGTGCCACGTGTCACTTTTTTGACCTTCAGGTCTAAAAAATATACACATGAAACTAAAGTCCGTCCTCTTTCTGTAACTTATTACGAAATTGCAATATGATTCTCAAAACAAAAGTTATGATGATTTTCCCAAGGTCCCCTGTTTGGAATGTAATTTAGGAGTCTGCAAAAAGACCAACTTCCTTAGATCATATCGTCGCAAATATAGCGTGAAAAGCTCTGAAATTTGGACTTGAGGTTCAGAACGATTTCGGCCCAAATGGGTTTTATTTTTAGCATCTGAAACGTCTCAGAAAAAAGTTATAGCGCAATGCCACGATGAACTATTTGGAACAACGTAACCCTAGAATCCAAAGCTCTAATACCAAATGTTATGAAACCAACTCACAAAGAGATAGAAAAGATAGATCAACGCCTTAGAATTTAGCCTCTTCGAGGGGGAAACCTCCTTTACATTACACAAATGAACAATTCTTGGATGATTCAAATGACAAAACCTCCTTTCTATATATAGGAGTCTAAGGGGTCGCAATATAACCAAGCTGACCTAACAATAATAATATAAAGGCACAAAAATAACAATAGAGAGATTCTATGGGGCACAATAATAACAATATGGGACAATAGGGGCACAACAATATTAATAAGGAATACAACTACAATAGTAATGGGGGAATCGCTAGTATTATAGGGACCCAACATATCATTTTTAAGGTATAAGGAATAATATCAATTGTATGGAATAACACATGGTAGAACAATGGTTTAATATAGGAAAATAGCTTTTAGTAAATAGGATTAGGAAGAAAAATACTCTTATGGGAGGATTCATGGGAATAAAACTCCAAACTAGCACTTCAAGATCCTTTATGTGAATTTCAAAACTTTTATGTTATTTAGATTGGGTTCATTTCCACCAGTACTAGGAAGTGAAGTTCGATGAAGGAAATGATCATTGGCATAAATGGAAGATAGGGAAAGATGGCCCATGGTGTTGAAGAATCTAGGGCAATTAGGTGTAGAGCGATTTTTGAGGACTTGATAATAATTTGTGCTGTCTTTTTACTTTTCCTATTAGCTTAATCTTCTTATTTTCTTATTAATGCATGTGTGTGTGCCTCATCAAACTGATATCAAAACATAGAACAAAAACACAAGATGTTGGCTCTCTGTTAGGGCCGAAACCTCTCTTCTCTTGAGAGGAAAAGCCTTTAGTAAAGGCAAGGTAAAAGGCTCTCTAAGAAAGGCTTATTGGTAGGAGGCTAAGACCCAGGTAAAAAGGGATAATCAATATGGCAGATATGCCTAGACCAAAAACTTCCTAAAGAAGGGAAAGGACATCTCTTGGGGTTTTGTGAAATAGTTATCATGTAATGATTGAGACCATAGGAGAGACCTAGGGGTTCCCAAACTAGGCTTAGGGTTTCAAGGATCAACAACGAATTGGATGCCCTAAGATAAGCATGGGTAAGATAGGTCAATGAATGGTTAAATTCTAATGAGGTTTCAAGTAAAGTTAAGCTATGGAAAGCCACTAATCAAAGATAGCTAGGTTTAGATATGGTGTTGTAGTTAGGGCTTGGGATATCTGCAAATCTAGCCACAAGAATTTGCTCAAATTTCGAGGAGACCAAGAAGAGACCCCAACACAGTAGTGTACCAACTTTCTCTTAAAGGGGACCTTCCTAATGCATTTCACACTATTCCCTAGGAGAAACTCTAGGCTTAGGGAAAAAAATAAGAAAAATGTGAAAAGAAATGATTTAAGGTGATCAACTAGGATTAAGACTATTGCCTATTCCTTTTGGGAGAATTCGAATCAAAAGAACCTTGTTTTTAAAACTTCGCTATCTCAAGGAGGCCTATTGTAGCTCTGCATACCCTAACCAGAGAGATTTACGACTAGATCAAAGTTTTATACTTTATTGACAATGTTATGATGGTGTTTCATGGATACAATATGCATAGTAACCCTCGAATAACATCCATTCTCATCATTTATGAATAATGCATGCAATACTTTCACAATCTTAATGCTTGTCAAAAATTCATATTAATTTAGGGCACATTCAAGATATAGAAATGGCATTCCATACATTAGACATTTAGCATAAGAAAAATATGACATCAAAGTACTTACAAAACAATGAGAATATATCCACCCATTCACAACATGCCAAATAAGCTCCAAGACAATAGTGAAAAATTTATCAAAACATCAAAGTGCATTTAATCTCCAAAACCCATCCAAAAGTGCAGGTCTGAAATTCTTAAGAAGAGAAGTTGAATTCCAAATGATGATGTTTGGAGTGAGGTTAGGCTTCTTCTACTTATACATGTCACGCGATGTTAAAATATGAACTAAAAAGCCCCTAATATGAGCCTAATGTGCCAAATAATAAATCTAATGGTGACAAGTCCACCAAATAGCTCCAAAGATAAACAATAAGCCTCTCAAGATGGTTGGACGATAAACAAATAGTGAAAATGGGCCATTGGAAGGCATTGACAAGTCCTCCATGTTCCAAATTGAAGAGGAGGGCTCTCATGATGATGACCAAGGGGTTAGCCCCTTGGTTTCCAAGCAAAACATCTATGGTTCTCCAAATGTGGTTGGGGGGGGGGGGGGTGGCATAGTGAATGATCTCACGGGTCTCCAACTGAATCAATATGTAGATACTCCATTAATAAGGGCAATAATGATGATATGAGCTCTCCCATGTCTCCCTGGGTGAGACAAAACCCCGTCTGGGTGTTGGATCATATGCCAGGTGTTTGGTGCAAGTATGTAGCTGACTGGGTAATGTGGTCCAAGTACATCATCATATTTGTATGAGTGGGACACGAGCAAGCCAAAATGTGGTGCTGAAGAATCCCATGGCGTGGAAATCAATGCTCTGTAGTGGAGGAGACCCATGATTCTCAACGCTCACCCTACAAGTTCTATCATGACCCTCTAGAGGGCTTGGATCCCATATAGGGAGGCCAAGCCAAAGATAAAGATCCACCTGCAATATTGTATAAGATCCAATACCTATCCTCACCTTCCAGTACAACAATTCATTAGTGCAAATGAGTAAATGAGCTTACAAATTAGGGAACCAAGTGCACATTTGATAGTGGAATGCTCTTCCATAGTGGGCTTTAGAATGTACAAGTGTCCCTAGGCTCAAGAAGAAGGTTAATAAAGGACCCTATTAGGTGGCTTCAACTTCTAGGGGAGTGACACGTCCATGGTACATCCGTTATATCCGTTAAATGGGAGGTGTCAAGTGAAATAATGATGGAACAGGATGGGGCAATAGGGAAGGATCCAAGCCACATGCCATGGTACAAGGGTGATTATGATGAGGGAAGCCACACATGGGTGTATAGATGTAGGATGGAGCAATCATGGTACATGAGTTACCCTGGCTTTTTTTGCACCCTTCTTCATATGCCTTTTTCATTTTATTGATTTTTCTTTCTTTTAACTGCCTGAGGCTCTAGAAAATGAGAGTATTATGTGAATGATATAGTAATGGATACGCCCTTAAGGTTGGGAAGTTCATCACTCACCAGGGGTTGGGACAATCATGGGTTCCTTAATGATGCAAGGGGCTCACATGGGGGCCCTAGGAACCAGGGTGATGGCCATAATGATAGTGTAGAGCTCATGTTTGGCTTTTGCCCACTCTATATTTTTATGTCATGGGCGTCTTTTGCATTTTATGGTGCATTTCCTGTTATAAGTGGCCAAATTATGCTTTTAACTTTATTTTTAGTTACATAAACCTTTGGGGCATCATTCCAGGACTTACCCAAAGTGTGGATAATGGGAGGGGGAGGCTAGCACCTTATGGACCCAATGGACAAATGTGAACTCTAATGAAAAAATTGGGAAAATGGGTTATAATGTGTGGAGGGGAGTGATGTATGTGTTGTCAGGAAGCGGGACCATGCAGCCAAAATCGAGGTTTACCATGTACTGCCACTCCTAAACCTAGTAACAAATAGAGGAGATCCCATAGGACTGGGGTACAAGACTACCAACCAAGTTGAACAAGGGAACAAGAGTACAAACCAAGCCCATTCTTTCTATCAAATCCCCCCACTAATCCACATCTAGATGTGTCCATGATAAGTAAGAAAAAATACCTAATTAGATAATGAAAAACCATACCTTAGAGGTTGGAAGGCCCACCTTCAAACATACGATCATAACAGATGGGTGAGGACACATAATGGTTAGCTCAAGTGGCGAAGAAGGGCAACACATCGAGCTGTCTGATGGATGAAAGGGATTGTTGGCTGAATAGTTAAATACAAATATAGGATAAAAGTTCTCCTATGTTTGCCACCCACTAGTGGTGGGTAATAATCACCAACCTACAAAGGACACCAATCCCCTTTTCTACTTTGTAGGCACCAACCTACAAGAGACACCAATCCCCTCTGTTGCTTTGTAGAAACCAATACCTTTGTTTCTTTGTACTCACTAGGTTACAAGAGACGCCAATCCCCTCTATTGCTTGGCAAGCACCATCCTACAAGAGACACCAATCCCCCATGTTGCAAGATTTTTAGGCACCAACCAACAAGAGACAACAATCCCCACTGCTGCAAATATTTGTAGACACCAGCTTACTTCGTTGAGTCTGCTTGCTTCTTCACAATGCCTGTTAGTTGATTTTGTTTTCACCAAGTTTGCTTGTTGCTTCGACATTCACTAGGTCTATTAGTTGCTTCTTTCTTCCCCATGACTACTTGTTGCTTCTTCCTTCATTAGGTCTACTTCTCTAAAAACTTGTTTCTTTGGGCTTTTTCTTAAGAACGAACTTGCATGACATGCCACATATCCAATTTTGCAAAAATGGTTTTGAAATTTCTACCACAGGTGCTTATAGATCTATTCTCAGTATCATCCAAATTTCACAGTCAGAAACATCTAAGAAAGAAAGTTATAGTAAAAATGCCAAGTTGGCCTATTTGAAGCTTGTTTTAGGAGCATTCATGAACATTAAAGTCCTCATATCATGTCTTAGAAATTGTAGTGAAACATTGTTTGAAATTTCTACCATAGATACCTTGATATCTCTTCTTTGTTGACTCCATATTTCACAATTTGAAACATCTAAGAAAGAAAGCTATAGAAAAAATGCCAGGATACCTTGTTTCAAGCATGCTTTAGGAGCATCCAGGAACATTAACTTCCTCAAATCATATCTAAAAAATATAGCAAAACAAGGTCTGAAATTTCTAGAATAGGTACCTTCGTATCTCCCCTCTGTCTCCTCCAAATTTCATAGTCTAAATTATCCTAGAAAGTGTGTTATAGTCAGGAAAAATTTTAGGGGCTAATATTCGTAGATAGACTAATTTTTGATGTTTCTTCCAAGAAAAAGATTCGCCAATTCCCATTTTTTCCTACAAATGATTCGCCCAAATTTTATAAGAGAAAATATTTTACCTTAAAAATTGCCAAAAATTTATAGAGACTATATAAAATCATTAGAAGTTTGAATTTTTTTACTAAAATATCACCAAACATTTTATGGTTTGCATATTATGGATTAGTAAGATTCGCTAAGGTTTCTAATCTTTAAGATAAATTTCCATCCTTAAAATTTTCCTTGGTTATAATGAAAATACCAAGTTCACATGTTTGAAGTATATTTTATAAGAATCCAGGAAGCCTAAGTTCCTCAAATCATATCTCCAAAATTATAGCGAACTAAGGTTTGAAATTTCAACCATAGGTACATGAAAATCTTCACTTTAGTGCCTCCAAGTTTGACAGTCTCAAACATTCCTAGAGAAAATGCTTAATGAAAATTCTAGGAAGGCTCATTCACCCCATAAATCACATTTTTTCTTCCTCCTTTAGACTCTCAACATCACCCTAAGAATTATTCCTCAACTCTTCTTGCGACCTCAAATGTCCTCTTGTTTTTATTGTGTTCAAATGAGCTCATATGCCTTTTATCTATAGTGTTTATACATTCACTTATTGTGATGATCTGTAAAACTAGTTGGGTGGACTTGCTTGCACTTTGGTTGGGTCATCTTGATGAAATATTTCATATATCCCCATTCCTATGGAATTAGAGGGAGTTCCATATACCATTGGAAAGGTCTTAGAATAAGATTTCCAGCCATATATCCTATCCTCTGATTTGATCTATGTAATTGGAGTAGAAATTCCTTCAAAAACATGGTATCCAAATGGGGCATCAAAAGTCCCAAAACAATATTTCCAACAACCTTGATTTTTCAATCTTTATCATGGGCATGTGTAGCCCCTTGTCTTTGATATCAATGAGACCCATATTTACAACAATCAAAGCCTTGAAATTATGGGTTATGAAGGAAATGATGAATATAAGTGCCATTTTATTGCAAACCACATATAACGTAAAAGATGGGACATCTAGAAATTGGCATTGTTTTGTTTGAAAGGTAACCATACCAAGTGTTTTTTACTATATATGCTTGAGTTGAGTTTGAATTAGTGGTGGTGGTAGTGGTGGAGGTTGTTTCTCTAGAGTAGGTATAGTGGGTTTGTCGCAAGTTAGCTCAAAGAAAGGTGTCTTCATTTCCACGAGAGAATGATGGCTAGCATATGTGATTTGACAAAGGTGACATTGAATATGGTTTCTATAGAGGGCACCCTATGATATGAAAAGGGAACACAAATAAAGGCCTTTGTCCTCCATTGAACAAAGATAAGGTAGTAGCTAGGGAAGCAATATAGTGCTACAACAATAGGTTTTCCTCTTAAATTAACAAAAAAATGGATGAGATTGAGGAATGGGTCTTCTAAAATAGAATCAAAACCTCTAATGATTAAGTGGATGAAGAAATATTCTCTGGGTACTGTTGACGGTGTTGGACCTGCCAACATTCAAGGGATCTCCCTGGTGTGAGGTCTAGTTGGGACTTCATACCAGAGAGATCCCCTAAATGTTGGCGGGTCCAACACCGTCAACATTTATGGTGCTAAAAGGAGGGTCACCAACAGTTTATGGTTGAATGTCATACCAACCTCACTTATCTATCATCTGGTCAAGGCAGTAACATGAAATCCCTCTCCCCCACGCGCAACTCTGAAGTTGGTTATTCCTCAACTCCTAGACCTAAATAAGAAATTTCATATCAGCAAATCCACATGGTCTTTCCCATCACTCATCAATTTGCTAAAGTTGTTGGACTGATTTTGGGAGTGAAAACTCTTTTGTATTCACAGAAGAAGCAAAAGACTACTCCCATAGGAGTGGTAGTCTCAATTGTGGAAGAAGAAATCCTCACCACTCTTGAAGAGTTGGTAGAAGTTGTTGAAAATGAAGAGGAACCTCCAGTCTCCGAGAAGGAGAAGAAGATAACCTATTAATCTTAGGCTCAAGTTCCAGCAGAGGCAGCAGAGGGAAGGCAGCGGAGGAGGCGCAGGTGGAGATGAACCAACAGATTTAGAGGCACAAAAGTCAGATTCAAAAGAAGAGGAGGAGGATGAAGAAGAGGACAACATGGCTGACCAAAATCTGGAATGGATGACCTAGGGCCCATTGGCACTTCCGGGTGTCTTGCACAAGATACCAAGATACATAGAGAATCTATTAACAACGTATGACCTTGACAAGGCAATGAAGGCAGAAGATCATTTAGACACGTTCTACCTACATCTGCAGACACTCGAGGTACGTTATGATGACGTTGCATGTAAACTATTTCCATGTACCTTAGATGGAAGAGAAACTGTATGGTACGACAACTTTCCTATGAACTCCATTCAAAACTCAGGGGTGTTCGAGAGAATTTTCCTTCAGAAGTTTGCTAAAGACAACCCCCCCCCCCCTAAAAGAGTTGGGTAGTCTCAAGATGGAGCAGAAAGAAAAAGTCAAATATTTCAACCAAAGGTTTAATAATATATTGAACAAGTTCACAATAGACACTAAACCTCATGACTCCATCACTATTGACTACTACACGTCTGCACTTCTGACTAACATTGCACATTTCGTCAAGCGAGCTGCGAAACCAACATTATTGGAAAATTTCCAAGAGGAAATTACTATGGAGAAAGACCTGCACACTATGGGGGTCATTGTAGATGACGAGTCAACTAAGGAATCCAAAGATACAGGCAAGAGGTCTCAGACTACTGTGAGAAAGGTAAACGAAAAGGAAGCAAGTGAAATTGAGAGCCTTACTTGTCTCGTCAAGTCCTTGAAAACGGAAGTTTCCGAACTCAAACAACAGACGAGCGAGACAATTGTGAACAGTAGGCCTCCCAAATTCATGCAGAGGAAGAATATGACTTTGGGCAACAACAACAACCCCCTTTCCAAATATGTACAAAGCTCTAACCTTGTGCTCAACCTGGATGCAACTGCGATAGATCATTATTTATTGCAAGTTCCATAACGAACGACATTGAGAAAAGACTTGCCCAAGATGGAACCAAGGAATGAGCGCTCTAGCTACACAATTGACCGACCAATTCACGGGAAGTGAGTAGGCTCGACCTAAGGATGAAGACGAAGAAGAAGTTGTTGCATATGATGAAGCTCCAAGCGTTGGGCATGTTATCAACATGTATCAATGAGCTCACACTTCATAACAGATGACCACCTAGAAAGAGCCTCCGAGCGACCGTCCGACCCCAAAGCAAAACAATCGATACAAATTGAGAAGTCAAGGGGGCCCCACTATGTTTGAGATATCAAAATAAAAGGTAAGACAACATCTACTCAGATCAGTTGATCTGCTAGACAACTCAACACATAAAACCCAAAGCAAGTCTGGAAACACAACTACAATAAAAAGTAAGTATGTGAGCAACAAAAACAAGAGCATCCCACCGAACAACACGAACACAAGCCTACCCCTAGACATATCAATGAGCCTTCCTGCTCTGGACTACAACATTGTTGAAGACATGAAAAAGACCCATGCGAACATATCCCTGTATGAGTTAACCAAGATCACAGGTTAATGGGATATTCTTCTACACGTATTGGGGCAAACCTCCACTAATAAGGTTGCCTCTTCCAACATGGAACCAAGCAAGTCTCCCAACTCACTCGCATCCATGCTCAACATGCTTCGTATGGAGGAAGCGAACTCGCTCTGCCCACCTTTTTTGTTTTCATTCGAAATATTCAACTTCAATGTTCACAACTATTTGGTTAATTCTAGCGCGTCAATCAATGTCATGCCACTCGCCATTGAAAAGAGGATCAATGATCAATGGAGTAGCATAATTGCACAAATCATCCAACTTGACAAAACATGCGTGCTAGCCATTGGCGAACTCCGGGATGTGATCATCCGGTTAACATCTGACAAACAAGTTCATCAGTGCATTAACATTGTGATTGTAGACATCTCAGAAGCATATGGATTACTTCTCAGCAGAGACTGGTCTAGCAAGCTGCAAGGATACTTTGCTACAGATTGGTCACACTTATGGCTTCTGTACAAGGGCAGAAAAAACCAGATTTGGGTTTTGTCGGAAAGATACATGAAACATAACGTAACTCCCTTGGATGGTCGAAATGAACCATTGGATTTCAGATAAATCATGTTTGGCAATTGCTTTCTGGAAACACAGTTGGGGTGTTATCTTGCATAACCAACCCCAACCCCACTAGGCACATAGTTGGGTCTCCTTCCTTACCCAACTGGAAAAAATGAAACCTGTACCATAGATTGTAACAATAAAAACAATAGTGATAGTAGTACTAGCGCGGTAAGCAGTCCTTATACAGATAATATGTGGACCCTATACTTTGATGGATCCAAGACATAGGAGGGCTCTAGAGCAGGTTGTGTTTGGAGTTAGAGTGCACGAATAACACCGCTGAGTATGAAGCAGTCGTTTTGTGCTTAGAGAAAGCCATCAACCTCAACATTGTTGTGCTTAAAGTGGTAGGTGGTTTAGAGATTGTGGTGCATCAGGTACGTGACATCATACACTGTGTTTCACCATGTCTTAAGAGTTACCAAAAAGAGGTATGGTGACTTATCTCTAACTTCCAAGATTTCAATATTATTTTGTACCAATAATGTGTAATGCAACTGCAGATGCTCTAGCAAATGCAACTGCTATGATGACACCACTGAGGGATAGATTTTCTGTTGAAATTTTGCATAAGCCATCTATCCTTGATAACATCACTAATTTATGTGTTTTTGATAATGATCAACAGATACTGCATTTCATGGCTAACACTGACGTCTTCAAGGACGCAAGGATAGATGAAGACAAGCACGAGCAGGCTCTGCAGAGTGCAACTGATGACATTAAAGGCAACCTCATCCCCAAGGGTGTGGTATCTCTCGAGAAGTTGTATGACCTGCAAAATTGCTTTTAGGGGCTGGTGAATGTCAAAACCCATAGTTCCACAATGTTGTATAAACAGATCAACCTAGGAATAGACAATGATCTGAAGTTCGTGAATCTCGGTACATGTTGCACACCAGAAGAGCGACAAGCTTTTGTCTTCCTGTTCAGACAATACCGTGATGTGTTCGCATGTACGTACGATGACTTGAAAACATATGACACATGAATAATTCAGCATGTCATTCCAATCAAGGAAGGGGCCAAGCCATTTCAGTAGAAGCTAAGGAAGGTACATCCATCAATTGAGCCCCTCATTAAGAAAGAATTGACTAAGTTGTTGGATGCTCGGATAATTTACAAGGTTCGTCATTCCACATGGGTTTCAAATCTATTCCATGTTAGGAAGAAGTTTGGGAAGATTTGCCTTGATTTCCATAATCTTAATCGTTCATCGGAGAAAGATAACTACCTAGTGCCATCTACGGAGCACATATTACAGATAGTATCTGGAGCAGAGATGTTCTCTTCGTTAGACGATTTCTCAGGATACAATCAAGTTCAGGTAGCAGAGCCTGATAGACTGAAGACAACATTCCGTACCAAGTTGGGTACGTTTGCTTACCGTAGAATGCCATTTGGGTTGGTAAATGCAGGCGCTACATTCTAGTGCGCAATGGAAATCGCTTTCCATGGGCTCATTGAACAAAGCGTAGTGGTCTACCTCGACGATGTGACAATCTTCTCTAGACAGTGGTTAGACCACCTGCGTCATCTTAAGAAAATATTTGAGCGATGTAAGAAGTACGGGATATCCTTGAATCCCCAGAAGAGCATCTTCGCAGTGTTTAAGGGTAACCTCCTTGGGCACATCATTGCCAAGAGTGGGATCAAGATAGATCTAGACAGAGTTGGACCATCATGCAGATTCCTTATCCTGTGAATAAGAAAGCTATGTAGTCCTTTTTAGGAAGATCAACTTCCTCAAAAAGTTCATCTTGATTATGCACAAATTGTCAAACACATTCAAGAGATGACCATGAAGGACGCAGTGTATGGTTGGGAAAAAAGGAAAAGGAAGTGCCTTTCTGGATTAAGCAAGCTATAACAGAGGCGCCTGCACTATACAACCCAAATTTCGACAAAGATTTCTTGTTGTACATGTTTGCTTCCGACGCTTCACTCACTACTGTGCTCACTCAAAAAGATGAGCTCAACAATGAACGACCCATCACTTTCATGAGCGTGAGCTTGCAAGGACCTGAACTAAACTATTCGATTGTGGACAAACAATCATACGCTTTATAGAAGGTGGTTAACACTTCAAACCCTACCTCTTGAAAAATCATTGCATTGTCTTTGTGTCGCACCTAATAGTCAGATCACTGCTTGTCCAACAAGAGCTGGGTGAAAGACGAGCGAATTGGATGACAGGACTGGAAGAGTATGATCTTGACATCAAGCCAACTCACACCATAAAGGGTCACGGCCTTTGCAGATTAGCAGCGGAAGCAGTACATGCGCAAGAGGAAGAAGAAGTTGGGAGAAAGAAATTGAAATGTATAATGTTGAGCAAACCCCCCCCCCCCCCCCCCCCCCCCCCCCCACGCACTTCGCATGGAAACTCTTGGTACGCAGACGTGCGCTAATACCTGGAGCATGGAACCATGCCCTCTCACTTCTCTATGCGACAGAAGAGGGCACTTCAACTCAAAGCTCTATCTTACAAATTGGTGCATGGAGTGCTTTACATAAAGTACCACAATGGCGTTTTGTTTAGGTGCCTAGATGCACAGGATTCAGAAAGGGTGTTACGTGATCTCCATGATGGACCAGCCTGGGGTCACTTCGTGGGCAACACAGCAATGCACAAGGTCATATGGGCAAGTTTCTACTGGCCTACATTATTCAAAGATGCACATGCCTATGCTCGCAAGTGTCCGATTTGTCAGAGATGCGCCGATAGAAAATGAAGGTCAACAACCCGTTTGCAGCCTGTTGTAGTGGACGAACCATTCCAATAGTGGGGTTTGGACATCATTGGGGATATTTTCCCACATTCATCAAAGAAACACCGCTACATCTTAATTGCTATAGATTACTTCACGCGGTAAACAAAAGTAGTTCTGTTGAAACAAGTGAATGACCAGGAGGTCATCAGCTTCTTAAGACATAACATCATCTCAAGGTTTTCCATTCCTATATCACTTGTCTTTGACAATGCAACATACTTTTCTTTGTTGAAGCTTTATGACTTTGCATTGCAAAATGGTATTGTGTTAAAGCATTATGCTAACTACTACTTGCAAGGAAATGGTCTTGTCGAGTCCAAAAACAAAAATCTTATCTGCATCATAAAAAAGACCAAAACAACAAAACTGACATTTCGCTCTGGTGAATGCTCTATGGGCTGACCAAGTCACACCAAAACACTCTCTAAATACCCCCCCCCGCCCCCTACTTCTTGGTATACAGAAAAGAAGCCATCCTCTCGCTGAATATCTACTCGCCTACTCTCTAATTGTCCCAAGAATCCCAAGGCAAGCCGTGTCTATTAGTTCAGCGTAGGATGGACACATTACATAAGCTACAGGAAGAAAGGGTGAGAGCAAAAGAAAAGTTTACACTTCACCAGAACCGTATCAAGAGATGGTTCGACAGTAAGTCTGCAGGGAGTACTAGCTTTGTTGTGGGTGACTTAGTCTTACGGTAGGATAAACCCCACGAAGACAAAGGCAAACACACGAAGTTCCAGTCCCTGTGGATTAGTCCATTCATCGTTCATGAGAAGCTTGGCCAACACATGTATCGTTTACAATCACTTGACAGGAAGATTGACACTCTTCTTGTCAATGGCCAAGACTTAAAATATTATTTTCAATAATTTGGGGCCATGCCCCGCATTGTGCACATAGTTCTTTCATTGTTGTTCTGTTATTTGGTTTGCTTTCTCTGCTTTGCTTTATTGTTTTGTTCTTTTTGTTGTTTTGTTTTGTAAATAAATGATGTCCCGCATTGTGTTTTGGCTTCTAAATGTGCATGTGGCTGAAGTTTAAAGAGTCTTGTGACAATGCAACACTTGGTCAGTACTGTGTTCGTCTTCTTTGTGTTTGGTTGTAACTTCTGGCTAGTGAAGTCTTAATGGAAAATACGATCTGTCTGTAAAGAAAGTTTTGGCCAAACCATGAACTCGTGTCCAGTCCTGTAAACCTCATGCCTATACTCAGTTTTCTGCCCTGTGTGTTCAAGCTCATCCAACTAGTAGAAACGGAGAAGGGGAAAACCTAAACAAGTAAACTTGAATTAGAGGTATTTACATGCTTATTTGAAGGAACAACCTCTTTTGTCTCAATAAGTCGGGATCCCTCTTCTGCCCCAAAAATAAATAAGTACTTATGCACAATCCTCTTTCAAAAATAATAAAGGTGAAAGAAGATAAAGGCTTCCTACGCAGAGAGGTGAAGCAAGCAACTTCACCGGGGTATTGTCCAGGCTTGTTGACAGTGGAACAATGTTTGTGTTCCTACGTGACTCCGCTGGGGCACTGTCTAGGCTTGCTGGCAGCGGAGCAACACCAGAGATGAAAACTTATACTCTGAAAATCTTATGCTCACGAGCCAAATTACCCTTCCCGCTATGAAACACTGTGATCTGACTGAATTTTGTGTTATGTTCAACTGATTTGGTACAAAGTGAACTGTGTTTGTCCGCAGGGTAAGTGGGGAAGCCGAATTGATCTGCACAACGAATCAATACTTCCCAAAAGGCCAAGGCCTTGCGCTAAAAATGAACTAAAAAAGAGAAGCTGATATTCAACCAGTGCATCGCCAAGTGTTGTAATGACAACAACAAGTACTTGATCATGGCCATTTTTGAAATAGGATACCATTACTATGGAGCTTAAGAACACTTGACATCATGGAATCCTTGGAAAATTGGAACATATCAAGAAAAAGTATGGTAGTTTGATCAATTTGATTTGGCACTCAAAAGCAATATTAGAGGACACAAAAGGTGAGGACAAAGTTGATATGGTGGAGGAGGAGATGGTGAGCAAGGTTGTCGTAGAACATGTGCTACCCATTGAAGCAACCAAGGATCAGACTCTCATCAATATTCCCTCTAACTTAATGTCACAGGAACAATTATAATCATCATGGTTTTTTTTTTTTTTTACAAGATTAACTATTTGATTAGAAACTTTTTGGCGAAATCACATAATTGATCAATTATGTGATTTCGCCAAAAAGTTTCTAATCAAATGTTATGGATCACAGAAGTCTAAATTCCTTGAAGATTAACTATAGTAAATTGTCATGATCTAATATTTTTTAGAAATATAATTTTATTTTTCCAAATTCCTATGCAAGAATAAGTAAATTGAATTCAACCCTAATGTTTTATGCTAAATTAGATACTTAGTTTTCTTTTAAAACATAACATAATAAAAACTTTTTAAAACATAACATAATAAAAACTTATTAGAAACAATTTTGTGTAATAAAATTTAGTTACTTTAAATATTATTTAAAAAATTCTAATGAATAAAAATCTATTTTAATTTCGTAATAAAAATTCTCATTAATTCACATATTCATGAAGCTCCAATTTTTTTTATTATACTATTAGCCCATTAAAAGTTTAAGATATTTTACTACAATGTTCATCCATCTCTTCCCAAAAATTTCTCGGAAACGTCCTGCCTACTTCCATTTTTTTATTTTATAATATTCATCCATCTCTAACTTCCGAAAAATTTCTTAAAAACGTCGAGCATGGTGAATGATGATGAGTTTGTTATATTAAACCTCCATAAATCCCAGGTTTAGTTAGATGTCATTTCTGGTGCGGGGTATAAACCCATTCCCACCTTGATCATCAGGATTGACACTTTAGAACCTGCTATTTAAGGTTAAGGTGGACATGTTCACCAGGGAAAATTAACAAGGGACCACATTAGTCAAAGTCGGAAGCGGGGGCCGTACGTTGGCAACTTGGCCGTGATTGCTTCTCCTAACCCGAGGGCTATTTCCTACGCGTCTTCATAAATAAATTCACATCAATACGTTTGGCCGAGTTACCAAACACGAGACAACGCAGTTTCAGTTGGAGAAGCAGCAGGGTTGAGTATCCATACATCTGATACCACGTGGAAACGGCCATAGCCATGTGTTGCTCCCACTCTTCTCTGTCTTTTGCTTCTCTAAGAACACTAACTGCAACTTCTTCCTCAGCCTCGCTACTGGGTTGGAGGCAATTCAACCATGTCACACAGATCTCATTTACCAATCCTCCTTCAAGTTCACTAGTAAACTGCTGTCAGGGGAGACAAAGGCCACATTTCTTTTCAGCGGAGCATTATTATTATTATTATTATGCACAGGGGATACATAAACCAGGTCTGATTAACAGACGGTTCAGGCATCCTACACTGTTTATGCAACTTCATTCACAATCAAGTGAGTAGACTGTTGTTTCATCCACCCCATCATACTTTTGTAATCGAGTGTCATCTGATGGATGTTTATTGGAATCACTTGCTCGTTTTCCTTTTCAAATGCATAAACTGTGCATTGTATGAATGAATAACCATGGTTGCAGATAGGAAATAGCTGCTTGAAGTGCAGCTCAGAAAAAAAACTAGCATAACTATTCATGGGTTCGAAGTGAGTTTCAATCCCCACTGATCCAGGACAAAGAAAACTTAGTGTTAGTCGTTTTCTTTGACCATTTAAATTCTACTTTCCAAATCCTAACTGGGATGTGTGCATAACTCCAGCCATCGTTTGCCCCTGTTTTCATTGGTGTAAAAACAATGTCACAAGATGATGAGAAAAACGGAAACTGTGGTAAGCTTGAGCTGTGAAGGCACCAACCAGTCTCAATTCATCTAGACTCCTGATCTATTAAGCACTAAGAGGTATCCAAAAATAATTGATATGTAAATCTGTCAGTACTTAAAAGTGCTTAAACGATCCTAAATTCAGATGGATCTATGATGGTGTGCTACACATACATGTTTAGTATCATGGAGCTCACTGTTGATACTGTCGGTTGAATGGTGCCAAACAAAATTGCCTCACGTTCCTCTTCTTCCTTCCGTAGTTGATATAATTTAATTTTTATAGTGTTATTTTATGTATGTAAAGATTTGTCAATGAATATTATTTAGTCCACATTCGATTTAGAAGGGTTATATTTTTAGTTTTCTATTATATTTTATATTGGATCTGTTATTGCAAAATCTAACACTTTTATACAAAGCCTCACTAAGCAACCTAGATGTAGAGCAACAATGGGAGAGTTACCATTGTCACTTCAGCGACCACTCCCTTTGTTTTTGTGGTTAGATACAGTCCACCACAAGGGAGGCTTCTCTAGTAGATCTCAGAGATCAAGTAACTCAATCAAACCTAGACTAAGTGCCCCCTAAGGGTTCTACAATAAGATTTCACCCAAGGATAAATATACAATGATTAGGGTTTTGGATGATTTATGGTGTAACTGCACCAGTAGGGAATCCAACTGCTCCCCAACGTGAGTCAATTTGGCCATGGACTCGGCACAAACCGCTCACATTCCCTCCAACTCCTCGTTCTGATGTAGAATCACCTCTCACACTAATGCGGCCTTCCTTTTTAACGCTAGAAGGTCGGTTTGAAACTGATGGAACTCTCGTGGGCATCTATCACCTGTAAACTCAATCACGACTCCAGATACCTCAACAACTGTTGGCATCTCGTCCAGGGATGGCGCTCGCTCAACAAATGGGTCTATGCGAGTAGGCTCTATCCTCTCCGCTAGGGTGTCAACTGTAGCTATCAAAGAGGTCTCTAATAAAGGTGACTCCTGCACCACACTTGGTATATCGATGTGCTCCTCACCATCTGTGGGCTCTCAACATCATGCTCAACCTCCTCCTCAGGCTCCTGATATCTAAAGCCAGGTCTCCACCAGCAAAAGCGCCCCTGGTCTCACCCTCTAACCGTCTTTGTCCTGTCTTCTCCTTTTCAGGAGATTTGGTGCCATGATCTGGTCGACTTTCCCCACATGATGTAGATGGTTGCACCCCCACAACCTGCTCACCTCTAACGTCTTTGTTGTAAGGGTGAGGATGGGTTTGGTCTGTCACCCTCCTCAACTGGGCGAACTTCTCATTGTCCCAATGAATTTACCCCATAATTTCTGCATACTGGATTTCCCTTGAGCCATGGGTTTGTCTCCAGTTTCACCCGTCACTGTGCACTCATACTCAAAGCTTCCATGATCTTCTGGCTAATTTCCCACAACTGGGCCAACATCATGCTTTGATACCACTGTAATGATCCTTAATAGGAATACAAGTGATAACAAGCAAATAATACATGCGTCAAATTACAAAAACGAAATATTCAACAAACACCCATATAAAAGCTGCAAATGGAGAACTTCTGAGCCATTTTATTATATTTCTGCAAGTCAAATACAAAAGATGATGGAATGGTGCACCTGGGCTTGTCGGAAAGGACAAGCAGGACCAAACCCAGGTAGGAAAATGGTTGGGCTGAAGGCTGCCTAGCTGCTGCACGAATCTGCACTGCGCTGCCCAGAAACCACTGCTCTACTGAAGTTCGAATGGCTGGAAGGTGCATTGATACTGCTTAGAAATTTATATGCTTTTAAGCCCGGACTCCTTGGCCAAAACCCACAAAAACCTAGAAGTGGTTTGGCCCGATTTGGACTTCCCAAAATCGACCCCAAAGGCACTATTCAATTCCTAGCAATTCTATATTGTCTGCTGCAAGGATACGGCTTAAAACCCCACCTTTGGTGCTCATAAAATTATGAAACTTTATATTTGGGACCCTTGTCAAAAGTCCAGTAAAACCCAGAAAATATTTTGGCCGGTTTAGACTTTTGATTTTTGATCCCCTTGGAGCCTCACCTCAGCTTTCGCTGCCAATTTCGACTTGTTGGAAACTGCCTGTAAATCCACTTGAAAACTTCTCCAAAATGCTGAGTTCACCGTGCTATCCAATCCTTGACTCCCCGGATGATCTCTTGGCCCAACTCAGCTGCTCACAAGTACCATGAAAATCTGTTGTGTGGCCTCTGTGTTGTTCCCCAGCCCAGCAGTTCGAATTGTTGGAATGTTGGCTTAGCTGGCTGTAAAACCTAGCAAGAACGCTGGTCTAATGATGCTACCTCAGCTCCCCAACTCTCGGACAAGCAATCTGATCTCTGCTTGCCTCAATCTCTCTCTGCATGTTTCCTGATTGCCCAAAATTACACACTCCTTTCTCTGCGCTGATTGGTGGTGCTATGTCACTACCCCGAAACTTCTGAAATCCTTGTAGAACTACCTCTCTAGGGCGGGCATGAATGGTCCCCCGAAGTAGAGGTTGAATCTTCCGCTTGAGAGATTCGTGGCTAAATAGTCGGTTGACTCAGCTAAACAACAGAGTGAACAATCAAGTGATTTTGTTTGCAAGATGTATGAATGAATCCAAAAATGAGAGATGCTCCCTCCTTATAACTCCTTGGGCCTCCTTTGCCTCATGTGGGCCCCTCCATCCACCTATTTGACTTTCCCTCCAAGCTATTTGAATGGGCCAATTCGAATTCCCATGTGGGTGGCCCCCACATTCCACTAGCAACCAAATTAAGTCGGATTGCCTCCTAAGTCCCTAAGTTGAAAATGATGGGTTCTCTTCCTTAGCCAAAATTGTGGAAAATTGTGTAGCAGCACCCTGTTACAAATATGTTTGAGAAGGGACATGACATTGGTCTACAACCTTCCTATACATATTTGGATTTGTGGGAAAAATAGAGACTTCAAATTACTAGCACGTGTGCACTGGTAAAGTAGATCGAACTCTTCCAAATGACACTTCTTCCTTTCATTGGACTTTCCAGTAACTTTGCTCTCCTTTTTGTAGATCAGATCAAGGATGTTAATGTATATGTGTTCATTTATCGCCACGGAAGTCGAGTTTTATCTCCTTATATAGTCTTCAAGGTGCACAATTAGGCCTTTCTAGGCCGACTTCATCAATAGCTGGCTGACTTGGTCTTGGGGCTCTTGAGATCATTCTAGAGACAAATTAATATTTCTTTTTCTTGTTACATGTGTCCAATTGGGTCTTTTGCAATATGACAAGGACCAAGACTCATGACAAAACCCTATGAGCACTCAATGGGTGCTTTAACTTAGTGATAATGACTTTGAGCGTGAAACCTAGGATTAAATAAATAGCTTTCTTTTTTCAAAATAATTTTATTTTTTTCAAAATAATTTTATTTTTCTTCTTTTGACAAGTACAATAATAATTACATCATGTCATGAGCCAAATACAATTATAAACATTGATACTAGTTACACTTTTTCAACACTCCCTCTTAACTAGGGAGGTATTCATAATTGATCAACCGATACAAGGATAGTACTCATTTTGAAAAGTTATTATAAGAAGAGTTCAACAAACACAATGCTAGGGATCTGGATACCATAACTGCCAAGGTATATCCTCCCAACAGGGACTAAGGTGTCATCAAGGCAACTTGCCACTATAGGTACCTTCAGGCTACAACCTTGTTATCAATCCAATTGGATATAGATACCATCTAGGCCACCATGCCAAGACACCAACCCTCACAAGGGTCTAGGTGTCCTCAAGGTCAAGATGTCATCACAAAAACGAAGCTCCATATCATGAAGACCAAGATACCCTCCCACATCAGGATCTAGACATCATCAAGGCCAAACTATCACTGAGATCTCAATACCAACTAGGCCTAGATGTCCTCCCAATTACCATCGTACAGGCACACAACCTAAGGTACTCATCTCCCCCTCTCAATCAATCCAGGCATGCTTATCAAATATTCAAAACTTCTCGGGGAGAGATCAACACACCAACTACTTATTCATTCATTAGACCATACTATAGCCGCACGACCCCAACCAATATCAAACTTCCAATATATTGGTTCTTATTATCAATATGCTAGCATAATATCCGGATTCACGATTCATCAAACAAGAATAACCATCAATAGTGCTTTAGCCATTCTCCAATCTCCTTCTTTCCTCACGACCTTCATTAAACGTATCACTGTTAGTCATGACACATGATGTCCTCCCTCTTAACTATGGAGGATATACACTTCTTTATTCAAGCTTCTTAACTTTATTCTTCAAGCTACACAGGCTTTTTCTTCTGCATCATCACATCATCAGAGAACTTCGATCTTTAGGAGCATCATCCTTTATCTTCATATGGAAACAAGGTCATCTTTTAATCAACAATGTAAACTTCAATGTCATTAGGTCTCTTGCAACTTCCTCTTTCCATCATGCTCAACATCATTATAAGATCATCATCAAATATGAGCTAGACATACATCTTTTACAACCTCTTGCAAACTATGTGCCTGCAAATTTCAATAAGTACAACCAAGCACAAATATACATGTACAAGAGCATGAAGTTAACTTTATCAATCTAGGGTTAACATGTTACCACAAAGAGAGTATATAAGGTTATCAAAACTTTAAATAAGAATTTAAACTTTAGATATCCGAAAACTTAACCTAGTTAGGGTCACAATGGGAGCAATCAACTAGGGATTACACTTTCATACCTAGACTCTTACAACAACTTCTACAAGGGTTTTTGTCATAAACCCTAAATATTATCATCAAATCCTAAAAGCTAGGGTTTTATCGTATGCCCTAGATACCAACCCTAAAAGTCAAAATGCTAGGGTTTCACGAAAATGAATAAATAGCAAAATATATTATCACAAGGGTTGATTTAATCTAGAGATCAAACACCCTATCAATATAAGAATCTCTATGATTCTATTGTAAAACCTTAGAAATGAGAGAGTCATTACGATAAAATGATCGTACCTGCTCATATGATGGAGACCTGCTAAAAATCTTAGAATTCTAAACATACCTTGAGTTGCTTCTTCTACAAACTTTGAAAGGGCTCCCTCTTATCATGACAACATCTTCATGGTCCATCTCCATATGAATCTACTTTTATCAGAGTGCTCAAGGATCCAACTTGATTACCAAGTCTTTATTTATCATACTCTTCATAAGATCAACATATCCTGCAACATTTACTAACAAGTATCACAAGCAAAAAATACAAGTACAGGAGCATAATTATGATTAGGGATTCCATGGAATCTTTAGGATTTCCAGATCAAACCCTAAGTTACCTTTCGAAACATCAACCCTAGGGTTTAAGTTTCAAATCAAATTCTACATTTACTAGGGTTTGTCACTACTTACAAACCCTAGAGACCAAAAGCTAGGGTTTCTATGAGGAAACAAAATATAATAGGGTTAGGGTTTATCATTTGTCTAGGGTTTCCAAATACCAACTAGGGGTTACTATTACTTAGATGCCAACAATCTCCAACAATATGAAGGCTACAAACCTTGGAACCAAAAAGGAGATCTCAAAACCCCAATCCAATTTGAGTTAGACCTTATATAAATGAAAACAATTATACGTACCTTAAGAACTACATACCAAGAAGTCTGTTGCAAAGGTCATGATCTTCTTGTTGCTTTCAAGAATGAACACTCAAAGATGCTGAGGTTAAGGACCGCCTTTAAGGAACTTGACTTCAAGATGCTTGATACTTTTCTTAAAGAGTTGCCTTCAAACGATGTCAAATAGGAGTGTTCTTCCAAGATGCTTCTTTCCGCTCTTGTAGGAGATACCACAGGTCCTTGAATGACTTTTAACTTCCCTTAAAAGGATTGATATGTATTTTTGGTTATTTGATTTCTGAGATATCTTTAGTCTTTCACTGTTACTTCGATCCTTTTGTGAAAAGGTGGAGGCTCCCTCTTGATCTTGTATTGATATTTTTAGGGTCCTTTTAGTTCCCTCTTATCATTACATTTTTTCAAAGCACAAGGGCGACTTTGTGACAAGTGTCATGGCTTTTGTTACTATCACTGTTAGTCATTATGTAATTGATTCACCAAGGTTGAAGTCAACTTTATCTCAATAACTGTCATACTGCCATTTTACAGGTATTCTCACATTAGAAGCATATTGCGAGACTATGATGCAAAATTACGATGCCTTAGACCATTATATCATCATTTTGAATTATGGTGTTTCTCCTTCAGATGATTCGAATGAGTCCTTAGATGTCAGATCAATATGAGTAGGGTTATCTCCATTACGTCAAGATCACAGTGCCATTATAAAAATTTCCAGGAACTTCCAAAGGCGAGTGGTTATATAATATCTATTAATGCGATGACTTGTTAAGATAATGTCCTAGAAAATTTTAATATGAGGCATTTTCATTGTAAGGTTGAACAAAATTGTGAATGTCACGTTGATTCTATCCATAAGCCAAGAATGCTAGTCAGTAAAATGAATTTCTGAATTGTCGAATCACCAAGAGTGAGTGGCCCATCATTACAAAATAGATGAAAGACTCGAGTTGTCGAATGTATTAGATATGAGCCACCAATTTTTGTATTCGATTCCAATATACGGTATGAGTGAGCCTTAGCGCAAAGATTATTGAGCTATAAAGTATGTGCCATAGTATACTACGATTATTGTATAGGCAATCCATTTTAAAATTACCGCACAAGATCATATGTGCCATAATGCATAGAGATTACTATTGCGATCCATCATAGCGAATCATCAAAGTGCAAAGTAGACTAGAACTATGATGGAAGTATAGAGACGCTTCCGGATACAGGGATCCTAGAGATATGAACCCTAATAAATATTAAACCACTTCAAATGTTTCTTGATTTAGTTGCCCAAAATTTAGTTCAATTCACTGAGACATAATTTACAGTATCAAAAATTTATTCGATAAGAGCCATAGATAGATACGAGTCAAGACATAGGATGCTTCATACTTCAATCAGATGCCAACTGAGTGATCTTCAATCCTCATGCTTCAATCCTTAGCTCCGATACCATGTTGAGAAATCAATTAGGGAAGCATTAAGGTTTCTAATTAATTAATTTCTCTTAACTTTGACAATTACTTGTGATTACTTATTAGTTCTTCTTCATGAATATTATGTTCTTATCATCAAGGCAATTGCCAAACAAAAAGATCACAAACAAAAAAGAGAGACACCAGATATAGGCTCCAAGCCAGGGCAAAATCCCTCCAAGGGAAAAACCCAAACGAATGATTCTCTTTTATAGAAACAACTTCAAGGAGACTTCCAAGACCCAAGAACAAAGATCCACACCAAAACCAAGTCGACCATCAGTAGCAAGATTCTCAAACAAGAATTCGTCCTTCAAATTTGGTCTGCAACCTTCTTGTACATATTCGAATCTATGGGAAAACTAGAGAATTCAGATTACTCGCATGTATGAGCTGGTAAAGTAGATCGAACTCTTCCAAATGATACTTCTACCTTTTGCTAGACTTTCTAGGAACTTAGCTCTCCTTTTTGCAGATTAGATCAAGGATGTTAATGTATGTGTGTTCTTCTATCTCCATGGAGGTCGAGTTTTATCTCCTTATATAGTCTTCAAGGTACATCCTTCAGAGCCTCCTGTGCCTCACTATCAATCTCCATATGAGACACTCTAGACCTCTTGAAGGCTACCTCCTCATCAAAAGTAACATTCTGACTAACCTCAATTTGACGTTGTCTAGGAATGTAGTTCATTGTAGGCCTTCGAAGTCTCATTGTATCTCACAAAAGTGCCCTTCTTCCCAGAAGGTTTTAACTTCTTCTCCCTGGGCACGTGGATCTATACTGGAGAACTAAAGATTCTCAAATGACCGACCTCTAGCTTCACTTCTGTGAGTGCCTCTTTGATGCGGGAGCACCGAGCAACAAAGCAAACAAACTGGACGAGAGGATCAGAACAAAAGAGTAAAGCAGAAAAATAGATTTAAAAAGGATAAAGCAGATTTAAAGCATGCATGCATGAAGCTTTTGTGGAGAAAATCCAGAGAGGATAGGATTGATCCTTCCCAAATTTCTTCCTAAAATTCTTATATAATTGTAATGTAATAGGGTGTGAGAGATATATCTTATTTGTGAGTAAAATAGTGAGTGAGCAAGATGTAGTCGATTGTGAGCTGGGTTTTAAGGCTGAAATGCCTTAGCCTGGAATGTAATTTGTTCTGTATATATATATGAAACGTGTTCTAGTATTGTGTACCCCTACGCCTGTGTGTATGGTATAATTAAGTTAAATCTTGTGTTCAAGCTTGTTGATCCGAATATCATGTATCTGTTATAAGTAAATGTTTGTTAAAGACAGCATGCAGTGCAGAGGAAGATTCTGATGATGATGGAGAGATGAATGCTCTACCAGCGAAGAAATCACGAAGGAAACAGGCTCCAGGATCTTGTTTTTTTAAAGAAATTGGGATTTTGGGCAACCCCCAAATTCCCATTTGCATCAGGTGGTATCAGAGCAGTAAAAGATTCTGCGGAACGAGGAACGAGGTACAGTTGTGTTAAAGATGAAGAGTTTATGGTCTTGCTATTGTGCAGATGGCGGCAGCTGAAGGTGAGAAGATTTGCAGCAACCTAGAGGATGCCAAAAGACCTAGTGTGGAGGGCTTGGTATCGTGTAACAGAGGAGGCTGTTACTGCAGAGGTTGGTTGCAGTGAAGGAATGAAGTGGATAAAATTGCTAAAGACCAGGAGAAGCATATGACCAGGAGGTCATAAATTTTTGTGCCTCGGGAGTGTGATGCGGGAGCACCGAGCAACAAAGCAAACAAACTGGACGAGAGGATCAGAACAAAAGAATAAAGCAGAAAAATAGATTTAAAAAGGATAAAGCAGATTTAAAGCATGCATGCATGAAGCTTTTGTGGAGAAAATCCAAAGAGGATAGGATTGATCCTTCCCAAATTTCTTCCTAAAATTCTTATATAATTGTAATGTGATAGGGTGTGAGAGATATATCTTATTTGTGAGTAAAATAGTGAGTGAGCAAGATGTAGTCGATTGTGAGCTGGGTTTTAAGGTTGAAATGCCTTAGCCTGGAATGTAATTTGTTCTGTATATATATATGAAACGTGTTCTAGTATTGTGTACCCCTACGCCTGTGTGTATGGTATAATTAAGTTAAATCTTGTGTTCAAGCTTGTTGATCCAAATATCATGTATTTGTTATATGTAAATGTTTGTTAAAGACAACATGCAGTGCAGAGGAAGATTCTGATGATGATGGAGAGATGAATGCTCTACCAGCGAAGAAATCACGAAGGAAACAGGCTCCAGGATCTTGTTTTTTTAAAGAAATTGGGATTTTGGGCAACCCCCAAATTCCCATTTTCATCACTCTTGAGGAATCTTGTCCTCCAATATCCGGTGAGGACTTTGGGAAAATTCCTGAATCTAACACATCAGAAACCCCTACTGCAATTTCTAGTTTATCGTCTCCTACTTGTTCTTTACATTAACAAGTTATTTAATTGCATAAATATTGAAGTAAACACAAATGCAACCTTCATAGATATACAGATCATGCACTGAAGTAAACAGAAACAATAACACAAGGGACATTGT
The DNA here is from genome assembly GCA_000404065.3 of Pinus taeda. Taxonomy (NCBI): domain Eukaryota; kingdom Viridiplantae; phylum Streptophyta; class Pinopsida; order Pinales; family Pinaceae; genus Pinus; species Pinus taeda. Next base: position 321,529 of record APFE030305698.1, read on the forward strand.
TATTTTTGGACAATCGTCCCCAGAAAAACCCAATGCGGGAAACCAGTGCAACAGATATGAGGGTTTTATTATTAAGCATATTCTTGAATACAACTAGGGTGCCAGAATTGGCTCACCCAACAGAGAATGTCCTTGGCAGTAGTACCTCTATCTGGAGACAAATATTCCGGCAAATCAGCAACCAGATGATCAACCCCATAGTGACTCTGATTGTTCCTTGTGCTAGACAGCGAAAGCTACTCCAAGCACTGCTCTAGAACTGTTCCACTCTTCAGGAATTGCGTCACCCTCTCTCGGTTGATTTGCTCTTAGTCTACCCCACAAAATCTTCCCAGCGCTGCCTCTGAAGCCCTCTGCATCAGCCTCTATGGCTTCTGCGTCAGCCTCTATGGCCCTCTGCGTCATCTATGCTGCCTCCTTCGGCCTCTGCATCAGCCCTTCTTGGGCTTGCGCTGTCTCTCCCGACACTTCACTGCCTCTCTGCTATGTATTCTTCAGCCTTGGATGAAAATCCCTTGCTGAACTGTCCCTTGCTGCAGCTGATCACTAATTCGATTTCCTCAACAAACCTCGCCCCAAAAAATCGAATTCTTGATCTCTCTCGGTGTATCTCCAACTGACCCTCAAGCCTCGTCTTATACTTTTCCTGTTGACAAATCAACAATCGAGATTAAGTCCCTAATTAACAGCTAAGATTAGAACTAGCTTGATCCCCATCACTTAGAACTTTTTCACCCATATTTTATTAATACACATTAATATTTTTATTTTCCTAAGGTTAGACTTAAGAACCCATTAAAAATATTAATTATTTTAATAACTCCTCATCCGGGTGGAATTTCTCCAAACGATTTCTGGATCTTGGAGATCTCATGTGCCTTAGCCTCTCCACCAATTTTCATGTCTAGAGCACATCCAATGCCACCAAAAATCAACACTTCTTCTTAGCAAGGAATGTGCTCTAGCAATGCTTCACCATAGAAGCATCACACTAATCCTTTGCATTGGTCCTCTGTGATGATGCTTGGCCTATTGCCGCACATCCGTTGCATTGCTACTTCCTGTATTGCTGCCCATGACACTGCCACTGCCACTGCTACATCTGTACTGCAACTCCCTCTCAACATGCTGCATCATGTTGCCCATAGCACTACCACTGCTAACTGCTGCACTGCAACTCAGTCGCTGAGACGTAAGCAACTGACTTCACCCAAACACTGACATCCTGGTTAGCCTGGAAGCCTCGTGATGTTGAAGCTACCTCAACTGCTATTCTGTGCTCCCTCTGTTGCCACTACGTTGCTGCAAACACCTCTGTGCCTCTCGCACCACTGCAACCTCCACTGCGCTGCCTTAGATTTCGACACTCTAGCACTGCCATTGTTGCTCCATCACACCTTGCTCAACCCGACATCTATCATCATGCTACTATCGTTAAGGGTTCCCGTAGCCACATGTGATCCAAGAGTTTGGGTACCTCAAGGATCCTGCCCCAGCATGTAGTCCTCTCCACTACAACTCTATGTCTCCCCTCCTCTTCTCTAGAGGCGCATGAGCACTCATGGCACAATCGTCATCCTTCTCCGCTTTTGCTAGAGAAACCTTTGGTTCAGAATCTTCTCCCTTGCCTTTCTTCCTAGGGCACTGAGAGGCATAATGTCCCAACTCCCCACAGTTGAAGCACTTGATCTTGGAGATATATATCTTCTTCCTCTTCTGAACCCCCTGTTGTCCCGCAGATGCTAGAGCTGCATCTTCCTACTCCTCTTTCTTGATTCGAACTCCCTTACCGCTACTCCCCACCTTAGTCAACCTCCTGACCTCTTCCTGTCGAAGAGATGCCCACATCTCCTCCCAACTTGTGAGAGTCGCTCTGCCCAAAATGCTTTGGACAAACGTCTCCTAGTCCTCGGAGACTGCATTCAGAGCAGTCCTGACCATAAACTCTGGATCTGGTGTAGACTCCATGGAAGTACGCTGGTCACGAATTCCTTGCAACCTGAGAAGGAACGGATCTATCTCCTCTCCTTTCTGCATCTGATATGACGTCAGCGAATTCTCTAATAACATCTTCCGTTGCATAGAAGAGCCCTTGTATAAGGTGGTTAGCATCTGCTACATATCCCTTGTTGTGTTCTTCTCAACAATATGTGGTATGACATGATCCTTGACCCAGTCTAGAATCATGCATTTCGCCTTTGCCTCAACCTCCTCATACTTCTCATTTGCATTAGGGTCAATTGGGACAACATTTGTTTTCAAGACATAGTCCTTGGTGCGATGTTTATCCAGGATTGCCAGGATCTTGGCCTTCTAGATGACAAAATTGGAAGCCCTGTCCAATTTGTCCTGATCCCTCAATCCGTTCACTGCCATCTCTGCTCCTCTTCTCTAAACTCCCTCTGAGTCTTGATTTCCCTCTCGGAAATCCTTTGGCCAGCTGTTGAATCACTCCTCTCCAATCCTCCTTTGTTGCTGCAACCAAGATCTAGATTTCTTGCCTAGAAATCTGTCAAGGTAGTGCTTCCCTCTACCTTGGTTCAGTCTCCTTAGACACTGTTTTGCACTCACAGAAACAATGTCCCACCAGCTCCACAAATCAAAATCTACTCAGCTCCCTTAGCCCCAACAACTGAAGAATCTGAGCCCTTCTAGCTCTGCACAATCACAATGAGAGGTGTATCATCTCCTCTTGGCCACAACGTCAATCCTTCCTTGCTGAGAAAGATGACTTGGCACTACGTAGGCATGATCTGTCCTCACTCTGCCTCTACGCTAGCTTGGATAGCTGACGTAGCTACTGCATGGGCTCCTCCTTTGTTAAATTTGGCAACTAGGGCCAAACTCCATGTGGGTCATCTTATTTATGGTAGCTGATATTTTTCTTGGATCCCTCTCATCAAGAGGTGTAGGATTGATCTAAAGATCATCCGATGCCGGTAAGTATTCATGGAGATATGAATTTATTTGTGTTATTGGACAAATCATCAAGGTCGTCCAACAACCAAATAAACCCCACAAGTGCTCAACGTTTTAGTATAAAAGGAGATGACTTGAGAGTCATTTCTCTCACTCACTTCACTCATGATCTCTCTCCACTTGTTTTGGGTTTGGTGGCTAGAGAGATCTAGAGGGAGAAGCCCTAGACGTTGAACCTAAGATACCCTAGCCGTAGTCTTATGAGGAGATCATCTTGCAGGTAAGAGGAGATCTATACGCTGCCATAGAGGAGACTAATTCGCTACCCTAATAAGATCTAGACGCAGTCATGGAGGATCATGGAAGAGTCTTATACGCAGCCCTAATCTCAGCCATGCAAGAATACAATCTAGCCACAAAGCCCTAGCCGCAGTCAGTTCTAATCCGCAGCTAGAAGAGCCCTAATCCGTAGCAGAAGGAAGGCCCTAATCCGCAGCTAGAGGAGTCCCTAATCTGCAGTGAAGAAGAGGACAAGATGTGAGTAATGATAGGACTGTTTTGGGTTAGTTTCATCCTCTACACAGGTTCGAGTTGAGGGGAAAGGAAGCCGAAACTCATAGAAGGATTCTAGTGTCACTTAAGGCCTGACTTAAGGAGCCACAGGGTACTGAAGTCTTAACACAGCCGCAAGTCATTTTGGGCAGCTGTAAAAGGAGGCCGAGACTCTATTTTAGGGATCTGTTCAACTCAGCAAGAATAAAAGGAAAGGCCGCAACAATTTCAAGGAAGATTGGGCATGTTTGAGTGGGCTGAAGATGATTGTCATCTTGCCCTAACCAAACCTTAAATTGTAGCAGAGATATATCAATCAAGAGGAAGATGCATGTTGTATCTATGTTGAGTTTGTGCTCGGTGGAAGATTATCCATGCATGGACAGAAGTTTATGCAGCCTGTATGAGCAAGTGAAAACAAGCTACAGTCTTGGGTGTAGGATCTAGGTGACTAATGCAGTCATAGATGGAGCATAGATCCGCATTATAGAGGATAGTTTAGGGTGTCCTTCTCGGAGGTTTGATATCTTGGATGAGGTACAATAAAGTACCTCTGCTAAATCATATCTACAAGTTACAACTAGCTGCTTTTCTAGGCTGCAAGCCATAGCAAGTAGTTAAGGTTGTTCCATGACTGTGTTACAGTATGCAACATGTAGGTGACAACATGTTGGGTGCAGCATAGTAATGAAGTGCTGCATAGATGAGATACAACATGATGAGATGCAGCATGATGGAGGATGCAGCATGATAGGATACAACATAATAAGATGCAACATGATGGAGGATCCAACATAATAAGATGCAGCTGTATGAAGGAAGAGAACTGAATGTTGATGATCTATCTCATAAAGTAGTGACAGCTAGTGCAGTAGCATGATGTGTGCAACATGATGATTAAGAGCAGCAAGTTGTGTACAACGTGAGTGATGAGGTACAGCTCAGCAGTGGAGCAGCATGGTGTAGCTCAGGAACATGGTATGATGTTGTAGCATGGTGCAACACGGTGAGGTGCAACACATGGACGAGATGCAGCACAATGATAGGTGAAGGAGTCACCTTGGAGAATCAGTTGAAGCAGCATGTCTTCAACTGATCTCATGTAGAGATGATCGATTCTCTCATCTAGAAAGTCAAGTGTTGACTTCTAATGTATATGTACTATCTCTCTCTGCTGAACTATTGAAGAATATAAGAAGAATTGATCAAGGGTTTCCCCACATTGGGGTTTGTCCCTGGCTGGCGCCACATCTTGTGTCCTCTTGTCTTGGCTTGTCTTCGGGATTTATGTTTATGTTCTATCTGCAGTTTACTTTAATGTTAATGTGATTGCTAATCTGGAAAAGGTATTGAGCTAACTATAAAAATTGAAATAAATTGCTCTAAGCATAGAACATACCTAAACTTAACATCCTTGCTACTGCGTCACCTTCACCTGGCTCAGAGTAATGACACAAGCACTGTGTCAGCCTTTGCGTCACCTTCTCTGCACTTCGTCCCTCCTCCTTTTGTGTCTTTGGCTTTGGAACAACACTGTCTCTCTAGACAACTTCTTTTCTTCTGCAAATTCTCAGATTTTCTCGGCTGGTGTCTTAAGTCGCCTCTAATCTGCAACCTGGCTCTGATACCATGTGAAAATTCCTGAATATAACACATCAAAAACCCCTACTGCAATTTCTGGTTTACTATCTCCCACTTTTTCTTTACATTAACAAGTTATTTAATTCCATAGATATCAAAGTAAACACAAACGCAACCTTCATAGATATACAGATCATGCACTGAAGTAAACAGAAACAATAACACAAGGGACACTGTTATTTTTGGACAATCGTCCTCGGAAAAACCCAATGCGGGAAAACCGGTGCAATAGATATGAGGGTTTTATTATTAAGCAGATTCTTGAATACAACTAGGGGGCCAGAATTGGCTCACGCAACAGAGAATGTCCTTGGCAGTAGTACCTCTATCCGGAGATAGATATTTCGGCAAATTAGCAACCGGATGATCAACCCCATAGTGACTCTGGCTGTTCCTTGTGTTGGACAGCGAAAGTTGTTCCAATCATTGCTTTAGAACTGCGTCACTCTTCAGGAACTGAGTCACCTTCTCCCAGTTGATCTGCTTTCAGTCTGCCCCACAAAATCTTCCCAACACTGCCTCTGAAGGCCTCTACGTTAGCCTCCATGGCTTCTGCGTCAGCCTCTATGGCCCTCTGCGTCTTCTACGCTGCCTCCTTCATCCTTTGCGTCAACCCTTCTTGGGCCTGCACTGTCTCTCTCGGCACTTCATTGCCTCTCTGCTATGTATTCTTCAGCCTTGGATGAAAATCCCTTGCTGAACTGCCCCTCGCTGCAACTGGTCACTAACTCGATTTCCTCAGCAAACCTCTCCCTAGAAAATCGAATTCTTGATCTCTCTTGGTGTATCTCCAACTGACCCTCAAGCCTCCTCTTATACTTTTCATGTTGACGAATCAACGACCGAAATTAAGTCCCTAATCAACGACTAAGATTAGAACTAGCTTGATCCTCGTCACTTAGAACTTTCTCACTCATATTTTATTAATACACATTAATATTTTATTTTCCTAAGTTTAGACTTAGGAACCCATTAAAAATATTAATTATTTTTATAGCTCCTCATCCGTGTGGAATTTCTCCAAACGATTTTTGGGTCTTGGAGATCCCATGTCCCTTAGCCTCTCCACCAATTTTCATGGCTAGAGCACATCTGATGCTACCAAAAATCAACACTCCCTCTTAGTGCGGAATGTGCTCTAGCAATGCTTCACCATAGAAGCATCACACTGATCCTCCACATCGGTCCTCTATGCTGATGCTTGGCCTGCTGCTCCACATCGGTTCTCTGTGCTGATGCTTGGCCTGTTGCTCCACATCCACTAGACTGCTGCTTCCTGTACTGCTGCCCATGACACTGCCACTGCCACTGCTACATTTGTACTGCGACTCCCTCTCAACATGTCGCATCATGCTGCCCACAACGCTGCCACTGCTAACTGTTGCACTACAACTTAGTTGCTGAGACATAAGTAATTGATTTCACCCAAACACTGACATCCCGGTCAGTCTGGAAGCCTCGTGATGCTGAAGCTACCTCAACTTCTATCTTGTGCTCCCTCTGCTACCATTGCACTGCTGCAAACACCTCTGTGCCTCTCGAATTTCTACAACCTCCACTACGCTGCCTCAAATTTCGACACTCTAGCACAACCATTGTTGCTCCACACCTTGCTCCACCAGACATCTACCTTCATGCTATTGTCGTTAAAGGCTCTCGTAGCTGTATGTGATCCAAGAGTTTGGGTACCTCAAGGATCCTACCCCAGCATGTAGTCCTCTCCACTACAACTCTATGTCTACCCACCTCTTCTCTAGAGGCACATGAACACTCATGGCACAATCGTCATCAGCCTCGACATCCTTCTCTGCCTTTGCTGGAGCAACCTTTAAGTCAGAAGCTTCTCCCTTGCCTTTCATCCTTGGGCACTGAGAGGCATAATGCCCTAGCTCCCCACAGTTGAAGAACTTGACCTTGGGGATATCTTTCTTCTTCCTCTTTTGAACCCCTTGCAGTCTCGCAGATGCTAGAGCTGCCTCCTCCTCCTCCTCTTTCTTGATTCAAACTCCCTTACTGCTACTCCCCGCCTTGGTCAACCTCCTGATCTCTTCCTGTCAAAGAGCTGCCCACATCTCCTCCCAACTGGGGAGAGTCGCTCTGCCCAAATGCTTTGGACATACGTCTCCCAGTCGTTAGAGACTGCATTCAGAGCAGTCCTGACCATAAGCTCTAGATCCGGTGTAGACCCCACGGAAGTAAGTTGGTCATGAATTCTTTGCAACTTGAGAAGGAATGGATCTATCTCCTCTCCTTTCTGCATCTGATATGACCTTAGCTAATTCTCTAATAACATTTTCCGCTGCATGGAAGAGCCCTTGTATAAGGTGGTCAGCGTCTGCCACATCTCCCTTGCTGTGTTCTTCTCAGCAATATGTGGTATGACATGATCCTTGACCTCGTCTAGAATCATGCATTTCACCTTTGCCTCAACCTCCTCATACTTCTCATTTGCATTAGGGTCCACTGGGACAACAACTGTTTTCAAGGCATAGTCCTTGATGCGATGTTTATCCAAGATTGCCAGGATCTTGGCTTTCCAGATGACAAAATTGGAAGCCTTGTCCAATCTGTCCTGATCCCTCAATCCGTTCACTGCCATCTCTGCTCCTCTTCTCTAGACTCCCCCTGAGTCTTGATTTCCCTCTCGGAAGTCCTCTGGCCAGCTGTTGAATCACTCCTCTCCAATCCTCCTTTGCCGCTGCAACCCGGATCTAGATTTCTTGCCTAGAAATCTGTCGAGGTAGTGCTTCCCTCTACCTTGGTTCAGTCTCCTTAGACGCTGTTATGCACTCATAGAAACAAATGTCCCACCAGCTCCACAAATCAAGATCTGCTTAGCTCCCTTAGCCCCTACAACTGAAGAATCAAAGCCCTTCTGTCTTTGCGCAATCACAAGGAGAGCTATATCAACTCCTCTTGGCCACAACGTCAATCCTTCCTAGTTGAGAAAGATGACTTGGCACTGCGTAGGCATGATCTGTCCCCCCTCTGCCTTTGCGATGGCCTGGATATCTGACACAGCGACTGCGTGGGCTCCTCCCAGTTACTATGTCACCTTCACCTGGCTCAGAGTGCTGATGCATTCATTGCGTGAGCCTCTGTGTCGCCTTCTTTGCACTGCATCCCTCTTCCTTCTGCGTCTGTGGCTCTGGAACAACGCTGTCTCTTGGGACAACTGCTTTTCTGCTGCAAATTCTTAGATTTTCTTGGCTGGTGTCTTCAGTTGCCTCTGATCTGCAACTTGGCTCTGATACCATGTGAAAATTCCTGAATCTAACACATCATAAACCCCTACTGCAATTTCTGGTTTACTATCTCCTACTTGTTCTTTACATTAACAAGTTATTTAATTGCACAAATATCAAAGTAAACATAAATGCAACCTTCACAGATATACAAATCATGCACTGAATTAAACAGAAGCAATAAGAAAAGGGACATTGTTATTTTTGGACAATCGTCCCTGAAAAAACCCAATGTGGGAAAACTGGTGCAGCAGATATGAGGGTTTTATTATTAAGCAGATTCTTGAATACAACTAGGGTACCAAAATTGGCTCACCCAACAGAGAATGCCCTTGGCAGTAGTACCTCTATCCGGGATATTCCAACAAAACAACAACCAAATGATCAACCCCACAGTGACTTTGACTGTTCCTTGTGCTGGACAACGAAAGCTGCTCTAAGCATTGCTCTGGAACTGCGTCTCTCTTCAGGAACTGTGTCACCCTTTCCCAGCTGATCTACTCTCACTCTGCCCCACAGAATCTTCCAAGTGCTACCTCTGAATCCATCTGCGTCCTCTGCATCAGCCTTTACGGCTTTTACGTCAACCTCTATGGCCCTTTGCGTCCTCTGCACTACCTCCTCCGGCCTCTGTGTCAGCCCTTCTTGGCCCTGCGCTGTCTCTTCCGGCGCTTCATTGCCTCTCTACTATGTATTCTTCAGCCTTGGATGAAAATCCCTTGCTGAACTGCCGCTCGCTGCAACTGATCACTAACTCGATTTCCTCAGCAAACCTCTCCCCGGAAAATCGAATTCTTGATCTCTCTCGGTGTGTCTTCAGCTGACCCTCAAACCTCCTCTTATACTTTTCCTATTGACGAATCAATGGCTGAGATTAAGTCCCTAATCAATGGCTAAGATTAGAACTAGCTTGATCCTCGTCACTTAGAACTTTCTCACCCATATTTTATTAATACACAATAATATTTTTATTTTCCTAAGTTTAGACTTAGGAACCCATTAAAAATATTAATTTTTTTAATAACTCCTCATCCGGGTGGAATTTCTCCAAACGATTTCTGTGCCTTGGAGATCTCATGTGCCTTAGCCTCTCCACCAATTTTCATGGCTAGAGCACATTCAATGCTACCAAAAATCAATAGACTCCTGATCTGAACATAAAGTGTTGTGTTGGATTCCTCTGCCCATAAGAACATGGGTAAATCTTGATCATGAATCATTGCCTTGACAACCTCCACAATGGGCTTGTTTGTCCTTTTCACAACCCCATTTTGTTGAGGGTTGTAAGGAACTATCCATTCCCTCTTGATCCTTGCCTCTTTGCAGAACCGTGAAGTCCTTGGAAGTATACTCTCCCCCATTATTTAATCTCAAAACCTTGATCTTCTTCCTTGTCAAGTTCTTTGCTTGAGGCTTGAACTCCTGAAATTTGCTGAAGACCTCATGCTCGGTCTCTGTGAAGTGGATCCATGTCTTTTGGGAGAAATCATCAATGAATGTCACATAGTACAAGAAACCACCAAAAGATGATACTGTCATTGGTCCACATTCATCTGAATGTACTAGATCCAAGATCCCATTGGACCAATTATAATCCCTTGGCATTCTTTTGAAGTGCACAACCTTTGCAAACACCCTCATGCTCTACTTGGAACTCTGGAAGACCTGTAACCATTCTCCTTAACGCTAACAAGGCCTTGTAATGCAGGTGAGAAAATCTTTGATGCGATATCTCACATAAACTTATACTGTCATGTACCAATGCTTGGGATAAACTTCTTAATAATCTGTCCAGTCTTCCCTCTCGGACACCAATCACTTTTGCTATCTATGCTCGAGTGGCGAGCTGTTAGGCCATACAAGAACCCAACCATCTATAAATTCAACTCTTTGTTGAAATATGTAACTAGGTTCAGTCTTCATAATGATGTGTAAAATCATGATTTTATGTAATCGATAAAAAAGAATAATTTTTTTTTTTTTTTTTTTTTTTTTTTTTTTTTTTTTTTTTTTTTTTTTTTTTTTTTTTTTTTTTTTTTTTTTTTTTTTTTTTTTTTTTTTTTTATGCTTGAGGCATGGGTTTCATGCCCAAGGAATTCTATTTTGTAGACCAAGCTCCCATTGTGAGCTATTAGGTTTGGTTATTAAGTCATGAAGTCTAGTGAGTCAATGTCATGTATTGAAGACCCATTTGGGCATGTTACATATTGTAAAAAGAGGATTTGTTTGAGTCATTAACCCTCCAAGAGCTTGTCACAAGCAATCCTTCAAGTCGGCGGCTCACACAAAGGCTCTCAAGTAGGAAGATCACACAGATAAACTTATTTTCTTGAGTATGCAAAGTTGTCACAAATTCTCCTTAGAAAAATTCAGCTTTACATTTTTGATTAGGCCTCTGGTTTTGAGTTTTGTACTTTCTAAAATGTTAGTTGTTGGAAAATCAAGGGTATTTGTAGATTATTGTTGATTCTACTTTCATGGTAATTACTTGTGATATTTGTTGGCATTTTATTATTTTGTTTTACTTCTTCATCAAGCAATTATCAAAAACATGAAGATCACAAAAACACAAAGAACACAAGATATAGGCTCCATGCCAGGGCAAAACCTCACAATTGGGGAAAACCCGAACAATCCTCTTCTTATAGAATCAGATAAAAAATGAGACTTCCGAGATCCAAAGACCAAGTCCAAAACCTCCTCAAGCCCCAAGTCAGCGCTCCAAAGGATCTCCTGCAAACAAGACAATGTCTACCAAAATCAATGAAGGTCAACCTCTTAAAAGTCTACTCCAATCAAAGTTTCGGCCCTCAATTTAGGTTTGCAACTTCGGCCTGCAACTCTTAGTTTTGCAACTTGTACAGAAACCTTAGGGTTTCGCACATGTGGGCAGAGATAGGTCAGATATCAGATCTTCTTCCTTCACTTGGTCTTTTTTCTTTTTTCCTTGTCCTTCGCTCCACATTTCTTCTTGTCTAGGTGCAGATCAAACTTGCTTATTGTTGTTCTCCAAATGAGTCGAAGTTTATTCCCTTTTATACCCTTCTCAAGGGGTCAAATAGGCCTCTTCTAGCCCAACTTTCACTGGCAGAGCCGAATTGGTCTCAGGAGTCCAAGTTTACTTTATAAACTCAAAAATTATGTTTTTTCTTGATACAATTTGCCCAAATGGGCCTTTTACATATGATAATAATATTTCTTGACTTGAGAAACCCTAGGAGCACGAAATGCTTGCTTGACCTAGTTGACCATTTAAATAGAGCATGAAACCCATGCTTGAAAAACAATATTTTCTTTCTTCTTTTGCTTGATACATAAAATATACACAATGACATAAGTACAAAGACAATTATGAAGACTGAACCTAGTTACTTTTCGAACATTAGTAAAACGAAAAGACAGATATTCCTCATAGTGATCAGTACCAATTAAAAGCTAGGAGCAGTGAAGTTTTGAGTTGATGTAGTTAAACAATAGGTCGAGGAAGAAGCAAGCCACAAAGTTGGTCCTTATCTTCTTCTTCTTGAGTGCACTGCATATACTGATGAGGTTCATTCTATTCAAGAAGAAAAAAGGACTTGTAAAGGATGAAATGTTTTCTTGTTGTGATGAGCACTACCATAGAAAGGTGTAATGCCTGTGTGATTCAGTCATTGCCCATCTATATTCATTTTCTAGGAATAAATATCATATATTTTAACTGGGTTGTAGTATAGTTCCATTCTAAGTGTGTCATTTACTGCTGGTTATTACAGACAGTGCAAGGCATGTAGATCAAGTTCCTCTGACTGAACATTCTACAACTTCTAAAGAAAAGGGCTCAGAACTTATATTCTTGGGTACTGGTACAAGTGAAGGTATTCCTAGAGTGAGCTGCCTCACAGATCCCTTAAAGAAATGTCTGGTATGAACCTCTCTAATAAATTGCTTATGCATCATCTATTTGATAATGCTCAAATATTTTGGTCCTGTTTTGAAAACTGCTCTTGATTTCTAGCTCTTTGCATGTAAAGTTTTCTATCTCTTTGTTTTTGGGATAAGATGTTTCTTGACGATGTAGAAAAATATGTACAAAAGCTCTAACATGAATTGAAAAGTAGTCAGTAATAAATGTCGTGTATATCTTGTTCCCAAAGGCATTCTACTGAGAAAATGCTTGAGAAGGGTCTATTCATATAGCTGCAGATAATGCTAATTGGATTACATCTGCTGTTTGATCTATTCTGAAGATGTGTGGATTATGTTTCTTCTGGGTCTAGGAATAGTTTGTTGCATTTGATTCTTAGAAAAATAACCAATTGATTAAAATTGGATTCAAACCATCTACATATATTTGGTAATTCAGTTTTGAAGTAATAATATGCTTATCATGAAGTAATGACAGGTTTGCCAAGAAGCAGTCCAACCTGGGAACAGAAATAGAAGATTGAATACAAGTATTCTCATTCGTTATGCCACCACTTCAGGCAAAATTAACATCCTTATAGATGCTGGCAAGTATGAGCTTTGTGTTTTCCCTCTTGATTTTTATACTGTGCAATGAAGATCTGTCACTCTTTATGGACAAATATGTCCCATTTGTTACAATAATAATTTTATACAGAAAGAAAAGGGAGGAAGGGGTGGAGAGAGGGGGGCACATCTTCTGTCTTTTCATATTCAATAATCCATGCATCTGATTCCATTTTGTCCTGTTATATTGTACCTCTTATCTGCATTGCTCTTCTATCCCGTTTTCAAGTTCTGTCGCGTTAGTTCTCTTTAGCCACGGGTTTCCTTTGGTTGTGAGTCTTTCAGATATGTTTCTAGTTCTGCTTCTTTTTTCAGATTCCAAACTAATTCTTCTGGTAATTGTCTAATTTGTGCTAAGGTTGATCTTTAATGTTGTTAGTAAGCTAGCAAGTATATGAGATGCGAGATGTAAAGGTTTAGAAAAGGGAAAATCTGCCAACCACTAGGAAAAAAATATGTTAAAACATACATGTATGGTAAAAAAAAATATTGGTTGAAATTTATCTAACATAAACCAGAATATTTTCAGTGGCATTTATAATAGTTGTTAGTTAACATTCCTTGATGTTTTCTCTAGCAAAACCATGTTCTGGAATTTGTATTTTTGTCACAATATACGAGATGTAAAGGTTTAGAAAAGGGAAAATATGCCAACCACTAGGAAGAAAAATATGGGAAAACATGTGTATGGTAAAAAAAATATTGGTTGAAATTTATCTAACATAAACCAGAAGATTTTCAGTGGCATTTATCATAGTTGTTAATTAACATGCGTTGATGTTTTCTCCAACAAAATCATGTTCTGGAATTTGTTTTTTGTCACAAAATTACTGGTGTGAACACACCCCTCGAGCTTCTAGTTGTTCTTAAAAAGTTGTTTACTGGTCAGTTTTCTTATATAAGTATTTACCCAAGACCTAATTTCTCTTAGATCACAAGATAAAACTTGCTATTTTCTGTTAAAAAATCTGCATTTGTAGTAGAATGATAGATCTAGTTCTTGTGGGATGGATCAATGAGAAATGTACCTTAGAGTTAGAAATGAACCATTGCACAAAGAGAAGCAAGGTGCTCTTACAACCTAGTTAGATGAGATGTGTTAGTTTTTGGTAGCATCGGAAGTGCTCTAGCCTTGAAAATTGGTGTAGAGGCTAAGGCACATGAGTTCTAAAGAACCCAAAAACCGTTTGGTGAGATTCCACCCGGATTGTATCTTATTAAAATAATTAATATTTTTAATAGGGTTCTAAGTATAAACTTAGGAAAATTAAAATATTAATGGGTATTAATCAAAATATGGGTGGGAATGATCTAGAAGGTGGATCAAGTCATGTTTTAATCTTAGCTGTTGATTAGAGATTTATTCTCGGCCGTTGAAGACTCAACAGGAAAAATATAAAATAGAGGCTTGGGTTTGTTGACTACTGGAGTAGCACCTGATGATTATGTGAAGACTCCATGCCCAAGGATGATCCAGAGGACACTTGTACCATCAGATGTCATCAGTCAACAGAGTTTTTTAACTCTCCTTCTATCTTCTCATCATCTTTCTTCTTTGTACCCAGATTCCACACCCTGCGGGGAATTGTAATAAGTGATGCTAGTATGATGTTTCTTGAATTTGTAACAGGCCTAGGATGTGGGACTCGATCAGCAAACGAGTACACCTTGGAGTGTTTTTTTTATCCGGTTAATTATCCCTTCTTTTTCAGAGGCGGATAATTCTCTGGATTTTTTCACTCATTTTTACCCCAAAGCCGAGGTGACGGTTTGAAGATTGAGCCTCTGACACATCTTAGTGTCTAGGGTCGATGTATATTACCATACTAGATCACACAAAAAGTTTCGTGGAATTTGGCTAGGTCTAAGTAGGATTTTTTAATAGTTAAAAATTTCCCGCAAAACGGGATTTTTAATTATTTTTTATGTAAAGGCATAAATAAGTGGCCTTAGGAGATGTCTGGGGCGTATGACCAGTCGAAATTCATCCTCAGAGGCCCAGCATTCTCCTAGAGCCTACTTTGGGGGTCAAAAATGACTCAGAGTCCCTCAAAAGGCGATTTTTCAAGTGACAGTGGCAAAAATGAAGAAAAAATTCAAAAAAATGAATAATTGGAAAAATTTAAAAAATTTTCCAAAGTCAAAATAAGTCAAATTTTGACATGGAAATCAAGCAGAAAGTCAAAGGTGACATGGCAAAGCAATGTGGGGCCCACCTCAAGTCGAAGTCAAAGAAAGTCAACTCAAAGTCAAAGTCAAAGGGTAGTCAACGTTGAGTTCATAAGGCAAATCGATTTTCTAAAGTTTTAAATTTGATATGATTCAAAGGGTGATAAAATTAAATTTACGTTTGGAATTTAATAGTGGGAAATGGACCCACCTCAGCCCACTCAGCACAAACAAAAATCCGTACGCACAAGAGCCGTACGCAGGCCATACGTAACTCAGAAATTACACAGTCAGCAAATACGTGGTAGGCAAAGGTATTGACGCAGTTTTATGTGCAGTCCATGCTGGCAATTCATATACGCATGGTCAAAGCAATGTTTAAGTGGCAAAGGTATTAACGTGGATATGATTCAGCAATTAAAACATCAGCCCGTACGGCAGTCAAACAACATATTACGCAAGGCAGCCAATGGACAGCAGTTTGGCAGTCAACAGCATTACGTTAGGCAGCAAAGTCTACCTGGTTTTCAGCCTCCACGTCAGCACAGCAG
>APFE030305698.1:337137-351206 GCA_000404065.3 Pinus taeda
CAGTAGCAAAAATGAAGAAAAATTCAAAAAAATGAATAATTGGAAAAATTTATAAATTTTTCCAAAGTCAAAATAAGTCAAATTTTGACATGGAGATTAAGCAGAGAATCAAGGGTGATGTGGCATGCAATGTGGGGCCCACCTCAAGTCAAAGTTTCAACAGAAAGTCAAAGTCAAAGCAAGTCAAAAGTCAAAGTCAAAGGCACCACGTTGAGTTCATAAGGCAAATCGAATTTTTGAAGTTTTAACTTTGATTTAATTCAAAGGCTGAGAAATTAAAATGTGTTAGAATTAATGAGTGGGAAATGGACCCACCTCAGCCCATCAATTAAAATACGTAACTCAGCCGTACCATATATGTTCACGCTGGCAGTCAAACAGTCCGTACGCAAGTCAAACAGTCAGCACAGTCAACGTGGGTAGCATGTGTATGTGTACAACAGTGTTACGTTGCCAATAATACACGTAGGCCACAACAGTCAACACAGTTTTACGTGGATCTCACAGCCAATACGCAGCAAAGGCTTCCACGTGCCCACTCAGCATGTTCAAGCAGCAGTTACGTGGGAAGCTACAACAGTTAACGTGGCAGTTAGCTCAGCATACCATACAACAGTTACGTTGGCATGCAATCAAACAACAGTTTGCAAACACATGTTCAGTCAACAGCAGTCTAAAGAGCAGTTATCTCCAGCAATGAAGCCAGTAACTCAGCCACTTGGAACTTGACTTGAATCATTGAGATCTTCACCATTGTTACACTTGTCATTGGAATTTGCTTTGGGATCATCTCCCATTTTCTTATTTATATGAGCCTTGGGCTCTTATTGTAAAAATGATAGAACGAGCTATTGGGCTTGCGGAAGCTCTGCTGGATTGTGTACTTACCTTTCATATAAATAAATAAAAGTCTTTGGGGTTACTGGCTTCTTTTGTGGCGCATGCTTTGGTTGGTGAGGTATACCTGTGTCGTTTGATATTCATTTGATTTCATATTTGCTATCTAGTTGTTTTCCTTTGTGCATTTGCTTGAGGGCATTATTGTCTAGGGATGAGAGATTTGCAGCTATCTCAAATCTCCTCTGGGCTTGGTATATTTTGTGCTCTCGTTGTAGCTTGTCATTGTCGGTTCAATGACAAGCTCAGCTTGGTCTCTATATGCCAAGTCTCTTTTGCACTAACAATTGGTTTGCAAGCATTTTGTGTTTTCAAGGGATAGGTTGCCAGCTCTATTGGAGTGTGAGGACTTCTTCGGTCAGAATAGTCACCTCCAACGATATCAAAGGTCCCACAAGTTGTTCAAGCCAGCAATTTCATAAGACATCAAAAGATTTACTCAAGAGGGAGTTTCTTGAGCCCTTAGCTTATTTTCTATCTTGAAAAATTATCACATATTTTCTTCTTTCATTTGAAAGCATTTGATTTCATTCTAAGCAAATAAAAAATAAAATAAAAAATTTTCATTTCTTAAAGAGCAACGCTTTGAAGGCACTGGTCGTTTATGTGTTTCATGCTTATCTCATGTGTTAATGACTATTGCTCATATCAGGTTTTGCTTATAGATCTTAGACAAATAATCTATTTAACTCTAACAGTTCTCCTAGAAATTCGCAACTTTGTTTATAGCTTAACTTTTCATTAGGGACCACCCCCCTTAGCTAACCTAGGAGATAGCTTAAACGGAGAGAGTTGGGATTAGAGTGACAGCCCCTTCTCTGAGTTCCCTGCCACCAACCACACCTTTTGGGGTTGAAGGCTTTTCTCACTGACTCGTAGGTAGGTGCGAGCGGCAGGGTCAACAGGGTTCATTTGAAAATACACGCGGAGAGAACGAATTGATCAAGAATTCGATTCCTAGGGCAGGGTTTGCTAAGGATTTCGAATTAAGTGATCATTTAATAGCAGAGGGGCAGTGAGAATTTGAGAGAAGTACTTTCCAGAGAATATAGTCAGAGAGGCAGAGAGAGCTAGCAGAGTAGAAAACTACTTGTCACGCAAAGCTGGAACTGCCAGAAATATCGGGAATTGCTAGGAAAGTTGACACAGGGAGCAGAAGCTGGAACTGCCGGGAACAATGGGAACAACCGAGAAAGCTGACGCAGAGGGCAAAAGTCGAAACTGTCGGAACAACCAAGAATGTTGACGTAGAGGGTAGAAGCCTGAACTACCTGAACAACCGGGAAAACTGATGCAGTGGGCAGAAGTTGGAACTGTCGGGAACAACCGGAACTGCTGGGAAAGCTAACGCAGAGGGCAGAAGCCAGAACTGCCGGGAATAACCGGAATTGCCGAAACAGCCAGGAAAGTCGACACAGAAGGCAGAAGCCGAAACGTCGGAATAGTCGGGAGAGTTGACGCAGAGGGCAGAGAAGGTGACGCAAGGCTGACGCAGAACCAACGCAAAAATAGTCGGGGTTAGCCAGTCTTGTGCCTAATCAGTCAGAATTTTGCTGGGTGAAGTGAGGAAAAACTCACTTAGATTTTCGGCCAATATTTTCTCTGTAAAGGATTGCTAGATGAGCATCCTAGAGTTGTATTCAGATATTTCTCCTGCATAATAATAAAACCTCAAAGTCGCTGCATCGGTTTTCCCGCATTCAGTTTTTGTGGGGACTATTGTGTCCCAAAATAAGTTTGTCCTATGTATCTTGTTCTTTGCTTTGTTTTCTGTTTCATGAGATCAAATATTTAATTAGTGTAGGCTGCAGAAGTAATTTGCTTCAGTATTCAGAAGAATAACTTTATGAATGTAATTTTAAAAAAATCAAGTAGGTGAAGTAGATTTAGATTTGCTGCAGTAGGGGTTCCTTCAGTCTAGGAATTTTCACATGGTATTAGATCATTGATTTTGAAAGAGAAAGAGCAGATCCTGTGCTGAGCAGTGAAGCCTAAAGCTACACTTAGTAGCAATTCGAATCCCCTTGAAGGGATTGCGCAGTCCTTCCTGGGAAGCAGATATGAGGAAATCTCTCTCTGAGTGAGACGACAGAGGTATGATTTCCAGTTCGTGAGTTTGCAGAGGCAGAGGGAGTGATGCAAAGCCTAAGCGCAGTGTTTGAAGGGCGTAGTTTCTTTCGAGGTATAAATCTGTCAGAAAAGAGCGAAGACACATAGAAGAGGAATTTTCTCCTCAGAGGATTTCCAGCCAAGGAGTTCAAATCTTCACTTGCTGAACAACAACAGAGGGGTAGATCTACAAGCTCCAGCAGGGAGTGCGTAGGCCGGCCTAGTGTTGTGCAGAGGAGAGAGGAGGTAATTCGACATTTGGCAGAGATGGCAACTGCATCTCCAGAAGGGAGGTGAGGAGATTTAGAGCTGTAGTTCGAAAGAGCTACAGATGGGCAAAATACTTGAGGAGACCACCTCTTGGATCAATTCCTTGTTATGGGAGCCCAAGATTCAGCAGTAGCGAGATGGATTTATGTCAGATGATGCAGTGGAGTGTTTGGAGGATAGATGCAGTAGCTGGGGACCAATGACTGATCAATGCAGAGCAAGGTTGGCAGCAGTGCAGTTGAAACTGTGTAGGAGTCAGCAGCACCGTAGAAGATTCAGAGGGTATCAACAACAGTTAGATTCCAACATTCATTGTATTATGTTGAACATAGTTAAGTTCAACTAATTTTAGATGTTTTTCAGTTGCTTCTCTCAGCCACTGAGTTGTAGTATGGATGCAGTGTTAGCAGTGGCAGTGCTAGCAGCATAGCAGATGTAGCGTTTGAGAGAGAGCTGTAGTACAAATTCACCAGTGGCAGTGGTAGTGTCATGGGTGCCAGTACAGTTGCAGCAGAAGCACAGTGTTGGTGGCAGCAACAGTGCAGAAAGGAGGTGCTTCAGAAACAGAGCAACATGTAGGTGGACATTGTTGCTAGAGCACTTTCCTTGCTAAGAGGGAGTGCTAGTTTTTGGTAGCATTGGAAGTGCTCTAGCCTTGAAATTGGTTTAGAGGCTAAGGCACATGAGTTCTAAAGAACCCAAAAACGTTTGGTGAAATTCCACCCGGATTGTATTTTATTAAAATAATTAATATTTTTAATAGGGTTCCTAAGTATAAACTTAGGAAAATTAAAATATTAATGGGTATTAATCAAAGTAAGGGTGAGAATGATCTAGAAGGCGGATCAAGTCATGTTTTAATCTTAGCCGTTGATTAGAGACTTAATCTCGGCTGTTGAAGACTCAACAGGAAAAGTATAAAATTGAGGCTTGAGGTTCATTTGAAAATACACATGGAGAGAATGAATTGATTAAGAATTCAATTCCTAGGGCAGGGTTTGCTAAGGATTTCGAATTAAGTGATCATTCTATAGCAGAGGGGCAGTGAGAATCCGGGAGAAGGACTTTCCGGAGAATACAGATAGAGAGGCGGAGAGAGCTAGCAGAGCAAAAAAGCTGCCTGTCACGCAGAAGTTAGAACTGCCAGGAACAACTGGAACTGCCGGAACAGCCGAGAAAGCTGACCCAGAGGGCAGAAGTTGGAACTTCCTAGAACAACCAGAACTGCCTACAACTGCCAGAACAGCTGGGAATGTTGATGCAGAGGGCAGAAGCTGAAACTGCTGAGAAAGTTGACGCAGAGGGCAGAAGCCGAAACTGCCGAAAGCTGACGTAGAGGGTAGAAGTTGGAACTGCCGGAACTATCGAGAATTGCTGGAACAACCGGGAAAGCATACGTAGAGGGTAGAAGCCAGAACTGCCAGGAACTGCTGAAACAATCGGGAAAGCTGACGCAGAGGGCAGAAGCCGGAACTGCTAAGAATTGTCGGAACATCCAGGAGAGTTGACGGAGAGGGCAAAGAAGGTGACGCAGGGTTGACGCAGAGCCAACGCAAAAATAACCAGGGTTAGCCAGTCTTGTGTCGGATTAACCAGAATTTTGCCGGGTGAAGTGAGGTAAAACTCACTCAGATTTTCCGCCAGTATTTTCTCTGTAAAAGATTGCTAGATGAGCATCCTAGAGTTGTATTAAGATATTTCTCCTACATAATAATAAACCCTCAGAGCTGTTGCATCGGTTTTCCCACATTGGGTTTTTCCGGGGACTGTTGTGTCTAAAAATAAGTGTCCTATGTATCTTGTTCTTTGCTCTGTTTTTTGTTTCATGAGATCAAATATTTAATTAGTGTAGGTTGCAGAAGTAATTTCTTTAGTATTAAGAAGAATAACTTGATGAATGTAATTTATAAAAAATCAAGTAGGTGAAGTAGATTCAAATTTGCTGCAGTAGGGGTTCCTTCAGTCTAGGAATTTTCACAATGTGTAACCTCTGTATGTTTGCCATGTTGCCACACAATCTAGCAAGTGTCCTAGGAGGGGTCCCTAAAGGACAACTACTAGACCAAATGAAAACATTGGGACAAAGACCCACTATCACCTTAGTCAGTGTCCCCTGCTCTTTATGGATTTTCACCGATGGGAGGAGTCCTAGTACGAGGGAAATCACTTCTAATGATGGGATTAATGATAAGGTATTGAGTGATTCCTGAGGCCCATTCAAAGGAGAGATTCAATGCTTCAAGGGAAGCTAATGTTTCTCCAAGGAAGGCCTATGAGGAAGACCTAGACCTAGGGTTAGGGGTATTCAATAATGTCAAGAATGCCTAAGGTCAAGGCTCCAAAGATGATAAAGACCTCTCAAGAAGCTTTGTAAGATGATTATATACCTTTAAATAGGTTTTCACTATGATTGAGAAAGACCTAGAATGGAACCACACGAGACCTAGGGTTTATGAATAACTGTGGGAGGAGACCCTCCAAGGAGCTCACTAGGTCAAGGTAGTGTAGGGAAAGGGTTTATAATGTTTTATTCCATTGAATACTATGTGCAAAAACCCTCAAGAAGACCTCTCACTATGACGTTCAAGATGGGATTTCAAAGAGTGAGCTAGGGCTTGAGTTTTCTTTAAAATGAACCGTGGGAATTACGTGAAACCTTGAGGATTCTTAGAGGAGACGCCAGCATAGTAGCTTGTCCCAGCAGAATAGAAAAAGGCATCCTCTAAAGGAATTCGCAACCCCACAGACTCCAAGGAAACCAACAAGAATGAGTGAATTCCTCAGCAAGTCTCTCACGAAGAGCCTCCCTCAAAAGATTCCCCCAAGAAGGATCCTTCGAAGAAAGCCAATCCTAAAAAGGATCCTTAGAAGAAAGAGACTATCAAAAAAGACAAGGGTAAGGAAGTTGGACTTGACATCGATCTAGAGATTGTTGTAGGAAAGATGACCGTACAAGTTCCATTAAAGGAGATTTTGAAACTTCCTCGATAGCAATGGCAAGTCAAAAGGTCCCTTGTTTTTGTTGAAGAAGAATTACCTAAAGTATTGCAAAATATTCACCTTCCCGACCTAAACCCAGGGCATGAACTATTTCTTCTCACCTTAGCTATCAATGACCTTCTATTACATAATTGCATGTTAGACTCAGGGGCTTTCGCAAACATCATGCCTCTAAATGTCATGGAGCAATTGGGTCTTAGCATTACTCGAAGGTACAAAAGTGTGTGTGGTTTCAACTCCAAACTTGTGGAGGTAGAGGGCCTCATTAAGGATCTAAAGGTTTCATTGGCTATGAACCTTGATATATCATTGCTTATGGATGTGGTGGTCATAGATATCCCTAATGTGTGGGGAATGTTTCTATCTAGGAAGTGGGGAGCCACCGTTGGAGGACATCTCCAAATGGACTTGTCATACGCCATTATTTCGCATTCTAATGGAACCCACTTCATTCTTTATAAAGAACCTACCTACCCTACTCATGTGGTTAAGCTAGGACCAATCCCATATTATAAGATCCATGAGACTGAGAAGCTTTCTCCCATTCTCTCTTCACAAGAAGTTCGTATTCTCAAGCGACCAAGTCACAAACCAAACAAAAGGTGGAAGCCTAAAAAGGAATACAAGATTGGGGATGTGGTCTTGGTAGGTAATGTTAGTTTTTGTAGCATCGGATGTGTTCTAGCCTTGAAATTTTGTGGAGAGTCTAGAATGCATGAGATCTCCAAAACCCAAAAATCGTTTCTGGAAATTCCGCCTAGAAATGACTTAATTAGATTATTAGTCAGTTTTTAAATATTTCCTAAGTCTAAACTTAGGGAATATGACTAATTAATCATAATTAATTAAGTTAAGGTGTGAATGTTCTAGAAACTCACACGGATCGGATTCAAGTTAATCCTAGCCATCGATTAAGATCTAATTTTGATCGTTGAAGTCTCAATAGAGGATTATAAGAAGAAGTTGACGGGGCTTGGAGAAATCACTTTGAGCAGTTTGATTTCATGAGTAGATCAATTTCCAAAGTAGTAGTAGTCAGTTGCCAAGTTAGCCAGTGAGGCCAAGTGAGCCAAAGTGAGGCCAACGCAGAGCAGTAGCCTCTAGAGGCAATTTTGAATATGTTGGGGAAAAGCAGAGTTTCAGTGCCAGAAGCTGGGCAAAGATTTTAGAGGTCGGGAGAGACATTTTCCTAGATACCAGCGGACCCGACTGTTTGAGGAGATGCTGGTTCGAGCTGAGTGCATAAGTGACTGCGCTAGGGTGACGTAGTAGCTGCGTATAGCCAGTTTGGATAGCTCAATTTGAGCTGAGGTCAGAGCTCGGATTTGCCTATGGAGTGAGGAAATTCCTGACTAGATTTTTCTTGCCAGTTTTTCTCTATAGGATTGCCAGTTTCAGCATCTAGTTGTGCTCAGATTATTTTACTACTGCATAATAATAAATACCTCAACTGCTGCACCGCTTTTCCCAAGTTGGGTTTTTCTGGGGACATTGGTAACTGTGTAAATTTATGTGTGTGCTAGTATTTCTTCCATCATTTATTTCTTTTGTAGTTTTATTTGTGTAGGTTGTAGTGTGATTGATTTAGTATTTGTTGTAGCAAACAATAAATAAATTGATAAAAATTAATTTAACAATTAGGAGAATTATTTCTAGTTGTTGCAATAGGATTCAGGTTTCCAAATTTTCACATGTTATCAGAGTGCAGATGATCAATTGGAGAGCTCAGTAGCGAAGGAAGAGAGAATTTTGCTGTTCAGTAAGGGCAACAGATTGAAACCCCATAGGCAACGCAGTCACCTTGGCCAAGAGGTCGAATTTCTTGAGGAGAATCAATTTTTTTGAGAGGGATACAAAAATTCGATCTCTCTCGATCGAGGGATTCCGAGGCAGAGGGAGCAACCAATAATTTTTCACAGAGAAGATCACTAGATGGATATAGAAGCTTTGCAACAGTTTGTTAGAGCAGAGTTAGTGTCGGGTGGAAGAAGAGCACACACTGAGGGAAAATTTTCCTTAAGGAACTTCTAGTCTTAAGAAGTTCGATTTCCCTTGCAGATCAACAATCGTTGTGTGCAAATTTTCTCACTCCAGAAGGGAGTGCGAATAACTGAGCAGAAGGGAAGAGGAGATTTTCGACATTATATGAGATGGCCACTACTGGACTTGGAGATTAGGATAGTTTGGATGTTGTTTCCAACTATGTCATCTGAAAGGCAAGGATGTCCTTCTTTTTGGATGAATATGGCCTAAAGACATATATAGATGCAGTGGTAGCTATTCCTATGGATGTAGATCAGTTGAAGGAGTACAAAAAGGAGATGGCATGGGCGAAGAGGTTGATCCTTGATGGTGTTCGAGATCACATTGTTTCACACATTACTAGCAAATGGACTGCTAGGGAAATGTGGGAGACTCTCACCACGTTGTACTAGGGCACTTCTAAGTAGCGAAAGATGTACTTAGAGGAGGAGTTGAGATCCGCCAGGATGCAAAAGGGGGAAGGCATAGACCCCTTCCTCACCAGGATTCAAAAGATTTGAGACCAGCTTGCAGCTGTTGGGGTAGTGCTTCAACCCACAGAGCTAGTGCAATTGGCACTCAATAATGTCTCAGAGGAGTGGCATGTATTCGTCCAAAGTATCTTGGGCAGAAACACTTTGCCAAGGTGGGACAGGATGTGGGCCGATTTGTAGGAGGAGGAGTTGAGACGAGCTTTAGTAAAGAGCTCCATCAGTGGCAGTAGCAGTGGAACGAAGCACGTGAAGGAGGAGGAGAATGTGGCCCTCGCGTCGAAGGGTCCTAGTCAGGGACAGGGGGAGCAACGAAAGAATAAGAAGGACTTGTCAAAAGTCAAGTGCTTCAGATGTGGTGAGTTTGGTCACTATAGTACCCAGTGTCCTCTCAGGAAGAGGGATAAGGAGGAGAAGCAGGACAAGTAGGTAGCATCAACAAAGATCAATAGGCTGTCCTCCAGGCTGGAGGAAGACTTCGCCATGTTTGCTAACATACCCCTAGGAGTCAAGTGGGGTGATTTGGTGTTGTAGCCCCAAAGAGCTGCAAATGGGCAGGATTCTTGAGGAGATCCACCTCTTGAATTAGTACCTTGCTACGGGAGCCCACAGTATCTAGTAGTAGGATAGATCAGTGGCAGTAGATGCAGTGAGATGCTAGAGTGACAAATGCAAAGTCTAGTGCAGTGAGATGCTGGGGAGCACAGTGCAGAGTTGGCAGTAGTGCAGGTGGCACAGTGCAGAGTCAACAGTAGCGCAAATTCTTCAGTGATGGTGCAAATACTAGCAGTAGTCAGAGACTTGGGAGACAGATGCATCATATTGATCACAGTTGATTCAGTATTTAGGATGTTTTTCAGTTGTAGATGTTGTAGTTGCAACAACAATAGATGAAGAGGGAGTTGCAGTGCAGATGCAGTGTTGGCAATAGTTCAACAGAGTTAGTAGCAACATAGATGTAGCGCATATCAAAGTTGTGCAGTAGTTGGTGGGCAACAGTAGTCGGACATCAGCAACGTGAGAGGAGTTGATGCAGAGATAGAGTGCTGTCACAAGATGTGCAGTAGAGCACTATAACTCATTCCTCGCTAAGTGGGAGTGCTAGTTTTTGTAGCATCAGATGTGTTCTAGCCTTGCAATTTTGTGGAGAGGCTAAAATGCATGAGATCTCCAAAACCCATAAATCATTTATTGAAATTCCGCCTAGAAATGACTTAATTAGATTATTAGTCAGTGTTTAAATATTTCCTAAGTCTAAACTTAGGGAATATGACTAATTAATCATAATTAATTAAGTTAAGGTTTGAATGTTCTAGAAACTCACACGGATCCACTTCAAGTTAATCCTAGCCATCGATTAAGATCTAATCTTGACCGTTGAAGTCTCAATAAAGGATTATAAGAAGACGTCAACGGGGCTTGGAGAAATCACTTTGAGTAGTTCGATTTCATGAGCAGATCAATTTCTAAAGTAGCAGCAGTCAGTTGTCGGAGAGAGAGCCAGTGAGATCAAAGTAGTGAGAGACGGGCAGGGACAATGAAGCCGAAGGAAGGATTCCAGTTCTGGTGAATTTGCAGAGAGGCAAGTGAGCCATAGTGGGGCTGATGTAGAGCAACGCAATAGCCTCTAGAGGAAATTTTGAATTTGTTGGGGAAAGTAGAGTTTCATTGCTAGAAGTTGGGCAAAGATTTCGGAGGCCACGAGAGACATTTTCCCAGACAGCAATAGACCAGACAACTTGAGGAGAAGCTAGTTCGAGCTGAGGGCAGAAGTGACTGCACTAGGGTGACATAGTAGCTATGCAGAGCCAGTTTGGACGGCTCAGAGCCCGAATTTGCCTGTGGAGTGAGGAAATTCCTCACTAGATTTTTCTTACCAGTTTTTCTCTGTAGAATTTCCAGTTTTGGCATCCAGTTGTACTCAAATTATTTCACTGCTACATAATAATAAAAACCCTTAGTTACTGCATCGATTTTCCCAAGTTGGGTTTTTCCGGGGACATTGATCTAAAAATAACTGTGTAAATTTATGTGTGTGCTATATTATTTCTTCCATCATTTATTTCTTCGGCAATTTTATTTGTGTAGGTTGCAGTGTGATTGATTCAGTATTTGTTGTAACAAATAGTAAATAAATTGTTAAAAATAATTTAACAATTAGGAGAATTATTTCCAGTTGCTGCAATAGGATTTGGGTTTCCGAATTTTCACAGATAGAAACCCAATACCCGTCAAGATTCATGGGAAGGTCAGGGAAAAGTATTATTACATTGTCAAACTCAACGATGAACTTTGGTCGCAACTGGTCAAGTTAAGTCATATCACCCCTTTCCTTGACACTTGACATTGTACTATATACATGTTAGGGTAGGATGCATTGCATGCTGATTTTCTCATTAGACCTAACATCATATGATATTATCATAATAGATTAGTTGCATTTAGATCAAACTTGCATTGAGAATAAATTTTCTTTCTTGTTGATTTTATGGCCTAATCCTAAGCATGGGTGATCATAAGACACCACAAAAACATGCTGCCCCATGTGTTCGGTCTTTGATATGTGCAGGTAACAGGTTTTGCGGTACCAAGAGATTGCTGGTGTTCTCATGACCTCCCGTTCGAGTTGCTTTGTGCACCTTTCTGAGAGCTCATGTCCTAGTTGGAGCCAAATGTTACCCACCACCTGTGGGTAGTGTATATAGGTGAAAAAATTTCTCCTTAATGGTCCTCAGTTGGCAATCAGCAGCCCCTTGCAGCCACCAGATAGCTCAATGTGCCATTTTCTCTGCCATCTGAGCTAGCCATGTGGTTCCTCGCCTCTCTGTTATGAATGTATGTTTGAAGGTGGGCCTTCCGACCCCTAAGGTATGACTTTTCATTGGTTTAGTTGAGTAACTTTGTTTACTTTTCATAGACACTTTTGGGCATGGATTGGTGGGGGGATTTGGCTAAAAGATCTAATCTTGACCGTTGAAGTCTCAATAGAGGATTATAAGAAGACGTCGATGGGGTTTGGAGAAATCACTTTGAGCAGTTCAATTTTGTGATCAGATCAATTTCCAAAGTAGCAGCAGTCAGTTGCTGGACAGAGAGCTAGTGAGATCGAAGCAGTGAGAGAGGGGCAGGCACAATGAAGCCGAAGGAAGGATTCCAGTTCCGGTGAATTTGCAGAGAGGCAAGTGAGCCATAGTGGGGCTTGTTGTCGCACAGAGTGTCTAAGCATTGTGACAACGCTCAGATTGGGGGCTGTCACCCTGATCCCTGATCTCTTCGTTTAAGCTTTCTCCCTACAACAAGCTAAAGGGGGTAGGCCCTATGGAGAAATGGGATGAAGGAGAACCAATTGGGAATCAACCGGTTCGGGAGACACAGCGAGGCAATCAAATACTTGATTAAGGCTTAGCAAGATTTAAGATTTGATAAGACTTTAAATGATTAATACCAGTGCCTTATGGAGTTAATGATGATGTAATTGACTAGCTACTGTTGCTTAGGAAAATAAGATCTATTTGTAATTCCACAATAAAAATCTTTAAGAATCGCTTGAAAATATTTGCAATATATTCTAACATGTAACGAGCATTAAATAATCCAAGCAATTACGATAGATAGATGCAAGATATTCAATAGATGCACAATGCCTTAGCAATTAAATTTCTAGAGATCCAAATACCTTAATCAACCACGAAATTTAAAAGCTAACCAGCTTCAAAAATGATTCACCACTTTCAAATAGTTAATCTTCAGATATAAAATTTTTTAAGCACATTTAACTATAGAGAAATGACAAATACCACAAAAATTTACCTTTAGATCTTACCTTAGCACAAAAGACACCAAAAAGAAATTTTAGATTGACAACTTAATTATTCCTTAGGTGAATTTCTCGATATGTTAAGCAAGACTAAATGTGACCGAAATAAATCGAAAAATATTTAATAATTTTTTAAATTTTTTAATGGGCCAGAGGCCACATAAAAAATTTAAAACCCTTAATTATGAAACTTATTTCGATTTAATATTTTAAGATTTCTTGAAGTGACAGAATGTGAAGTCCCTTTTAACCTTTTTTTGGAATTCTTTAAAATTTTACTTTAATGTTATTAAATTTTTTATGATTTTTAATGAATTTTAAAATGAAAATAAAAATAAAAAAAATAGTTTTTTATTTTTTATTTTATTTTTTTGAATGTCACAAAGATTAAAAAAAACAAAGAGAATCAAACATGAAATAAAATTTGAAACAATGAAAGAAATCTAAAAAATCGAAATGTTATAAACCTAACTCTAATGAAACATAAAAAATCAAGTCTAAAACCTAAACTAAGTCATATGAATACAAGCCAAATAAAAAAATCGAAGTGCTTTGTGTGTGCGGTGAAGGCAACGGAAGAGCTGGCAGATAGTGGCGATGACGGTTGAGCAGCAACAGATAGGGATAGAGGGACTCACGATGGCACGCGGATGGAGGCTGCGGAGATGAAGGGAACTGGACGACAAGGGATCATAAATGAGCAACGGATTAGTAGATGATGGCTGGAGCAGCGAAGGAGGAGCGGGTTGAGAGCGTGGAAGGGTTAGCTGCTATGAAGAGGCTGCGGACAACAACGTTGGGAGAGGGCAGTGAATTAGAGCTACGCAGGCTAGGAGGGATGGCGGCGAGGGAGCACGTATAACGTGAAGGGGGAAGGGTTATGAGTGCATGACAGAGGGTTTAATGGACGCGGGTAGGTTCCATGCAGATGGCAACAAATGCGTTGAAGGGATGGCTGCGGGCAGAGGGAGAGCTAGTCTGTGTAGGGAGATAAAGCATTACGGGTTGAGGAGAGCTGGGGCTATTGCTGTTGAGAAGGTCGAAGAGAAGAAGGCTAGGCAGCGTGGAAAACCGAGGGCAGGAATGATGGCGCGGGGAAGATTGCGTGAGGAGGGTGAGGAGATCAGGGCGCTGTAGGCAAGGTTCTACAGGCAGCAGCAAAAGGCTGTAAGCCTAAAAAAAATTTCGAAAAATTTCAGGCAAAAAAAAAATTTGAAGATCCCAGGCAGCAGACAGGAAAAGAAAATAGCAACCCAATAAACCCTTAAAAATTTCCCAGAGATTTCTGAATAAAATTTATATGTTTTGCTTCAGATTTATTTCTTGAAACCCCTATAAAATTGTCTCCAGATACAAAAAAAATTTAAAACCTTGGACTGCAGAAATAAATGCTCTTGCCAGAGATGGTTTTGAGGCCAGATCTTACCCTCCAGGGCCTAGATCTGGCTTCAAAATCAAAATTC